>CM029604.1:28781590-28916944 GCA_017311375.1 Mytilus coruscus | reverse complement strand
CGTCTTTTGTTAGTTGCTTAGGGTGCTTTGAATCGATCTGATGGGTAAAGCCTTTTCCAACTGATTTTTGTAGTGTTTTCATATTATAATGTTGTACCGTTACAGCACTGTTCAAGTTTAGATGAGGGTTTAGCGCCTTCAAACATGTACGTGCATGTGCAGCCCCGCCATATTATATACATTGTGTACGTTCCTGTCCAAAGTCTGGAATCTGTAATTTGGTGTTTATTGCTGTATAACATACTTGTTTTTTTGTTTTTTTGTTTTTTTTTGTTTATTGTTTTGTACATTAATCGCGACGTAAGTTTTCTCGTTTGAATTGTATTACATAAGCCATTTCGGAGCCTTTTGTAGCATGCTAAGCGGTATGTGTTTTGCTTGTTGTTGAAGGCCGTAAGGTGATCTATATTTCTTTCAATCCGCTTCATTTTGACTTTGTTTGATAATAGCACGCATACAAAATCTTTATTTCATATAGTAAAGAATGCGTAATAGTTCAAATCATATAATAATTATATCTCGTTACTTTCAATATCTTACTACTCACCAAACATGTACTTAACCAGGATAAAGCCAAAGTATGGTACAAATTGTTTCTGAATACCGTATCTGTATGAAATCGAATAAAAGCGCTAGGTTGATTTGTTGCATCTAGTTCTTCCTTCTGACCATTGCTAATAGAACTTATTTCCTTCGAAATTATTGTGTCAGGACAATTTTCGTCATTATTACACATATTTCTAAATGTCTGAATACGAATCCAGCTTAATCAGGGAACGTTAGTCTTACCTTTATACATTACATATATTAGTGATATCGTGACAATTTATGTGACAGTTTGTGATAAGAAGCAGTAGTGTTTACAAACTTTACTAAGTAAGCGTAAGTTTGCATTATATTATGTGTGTCTTTTGATTGTTGTCTCATTTATTAATGCCCTGCATCTTTTATTTTCATACTTTTGATGTTTATTACTGAAACACGTGGCAAACACACGTTGCTCGATCGGATACGTTTGTTTTAAATATCAAGAGCAAAATTGATATTGAAAAAAAGTAATTTGACAGACAGCCACCCAACACCATACGATAGCTACAAATTGATAGTAAGGGTCATATATAAAGTCGTTCACAACTTTCTAGATTGTGGTTGACTCAGAACTTGTAATACAATAGGCTGATCAGTCGTTGTTGACAACATGGTTATCTCTAGATTTTATATCAGTGAATTTGCGTTGATAGTATGCTGTCTCATTTTAATTTGTATGTTAATATTGTTTTTAAGCTAAAAAATATGAAAATGGCACCATGCATTCTTTTTCCTATAATCTATACTCCACACACGTGTATTGACAACCATATTCAATATAAAAACATGGAATATTCGTTTACCGTTTTATTTTACATTTTAAAGTTTTTCAAAGCCATTTGATTAGTCTATGCTCTGTTTAATTTATTCGTAATTATTTCACAATTAGATATTGACACCCGTTTCTTGCGATGTTGTTCATTTTTTAAGTTATTTTGTTTTTCCGTTGTTATGTTTACAGATTGGTCTGCTGTCCAATTAAAACCATTTGAAATTTTTTTAGTGTTCAACAAAAAAAAGAGTAGAACCTAATTAAAAAGGAATTGTCACAAAATCAATGGTAATCTATCTTAGGCAAATAGCAATTAGCAAATAATCCATTTCTAACTATCGTATATTCTGAAATTGTTTTAAATGCTTCTAACTATTTGTTGTGTTGATTTTATGTAAAAGCTTCTGTTCGTTTTACTACTTAAGATGAAAAATAAATAAAACATTATTATTTTTGTCTGTATTGCAATAAAAACATATTCTCGATGACAGTGATTTTAAGTCTTTCAAAATATGTATTAATCGCTTTGTTCTGCTAAGATGAGTTTCATATTACCTTTATACATATAGGACTTCCTATTCCTGATTCATTAAGACGATATATATCAATAGTAGCATTTTTATAACTTGTAGCTCATCGTTAATTTGTAGGATTATACGCCATTCCTTTAAAATAGTATAGCAGTTTACGAAATTTGTCAGTTTTAAAGTTACACTGAAACAGAGATCTCGGGATAAAACATCAATTATTATCGAATACAAGACAAAGAAAAAGATATGCATATACCAAAAATTTAGGTAGAACTGGATTTTTTATTTTCATCGAACAAATTTGACCTTTGATAAATCCAATAGTGCATTTGCCATATTTCGTGCTGATACTACACATACTTTACATACAAATGTATTAAAGATACCAGGCTTAATAACTTTGTACGACAGACGCGTGATTCGTATGTCTTTATCTTTCACCAACTTTCTGTTCCAATTGTTCGGAATTATATTAAACATCCTTTAATTATTTGTTTAATTTGAAAGATGAGCCTTTGTGATTATTTTTTCTAGTCCCGATACATGGCATTAATTGCTATGGAATTGACTAATAGTTTGCATTTCAGATTTTAAATATGATATATGTTGTATCTCTTGTGATTAAGTTGACTATATTTCAGCTCGTATTGATCTTTCTAAAGTTATTTAATGAAAACGTAGTACCTTGGAAACCATACACCTTCATTGAAGAACTGTCGTATATGGAGTTTGAAAATGGGGGGGAGGGGAGGAGAGAAGTGATTCATTAAAGCACTATTTCTGGTCTTTTTAAATATATTCTTTTGAGTGAGACACATTTCCTAAATTCTAACATAATTATGTACACCTTTAAAAATATTTTTTTCATTTAAACTTCTCGTATAAATATAAGGCATTTAATTTTAAGGAATGTTACGAAATTCATTAGTCCCTCTTTTAGCTTATAATAAATACCATTTTATATGAACAAGAAAAAAAGTTTGCATCGTTTGAAATGCTGTATTTTCTTTGTCCAAAACTAAAATTTAAACGAATCGATGTTTGCAACCTTTTAAAGAGTAGTATAAGATATAAACCTGCTTATAAATTTTACCAACACCATAAGCATGATGAGCTACTTTTATTTCCCCTTGTGATCAATCCCTACTAGGCAGTGGTACATTGTATACACAAGACTAATTATAAGATGTGGTTAATTATAAGAAAATAATTTATTCTTCTTTGACAGCTGTGCAGTCTTAGAGTACATTTGACAGTGACATTGAAAGTCGGATTTACGGGCATTCTTCACAAATGTATTGCATGTAGCGTGGAAGAATATTTTTGGTTTAATTTGTTATAGTATTGTGATAACATCAATTATGGATTGTGACCAAGAACACCCGAAGAACATACTATTATCACAAATTAACAGAGCTCCATAATATTCATTGTTTTTTCTTTGAACAAAAAAAAAACAATTACTCTGCTATTGAGGAAAACATATGCTTCAAATAAATGTCTTTCTTTGTCATCGGAAGTTTGACAATTACAATGTACAATATATGAGCTGCGTCGGATAGAAATCGACCTTATGCAAGTGTACGTGTGCATGATCATGCATAAGACTTTGGTTAATTTTGGAACATTCAAGTACAAAAAAAGAAAAAATGATTTTTCCGGTTTTTTAGGTTCGTATCACAACCCAATTTTCAAACAATAACAGATTTTCCGTAGATATTTTTTCAGTCCAAAAAGGTTAACAGAAGTATTGATATCCATTTGCATAAGGTCAATATCTACTCGACGCAGCTATATAAAGAAGGATTAATTATAGATTGTATAAATTCTAATTTCAATATTTATTTGTATATATATATGAACAAGATATTTTGTTCTTCGTGTAAATATCTTGCATACAAGTTTTAAAAGATTGCAATTAAATCCATTATTGGTTGATTTTAAAATAAGATCTGCTCTTATTGGTATTTCATACCCTGCTTTAAACAAAGAATTAGTTTTGTTTCAATCACGAAGAACAAACAAATAAAATGTATTTGTACTCCCAAGCAGTTAGCATATGAGATCAAACATGTGGTAAATATTAATTACTCATCGTCTTATATTGACGACTTAACAGTTTTCGCCCATGAAAACTTATTAAGGTGTATATAACGATATATACAATAAATCTATGCATACAAACTCATTAAAGATACCAGATTTATACTTTTGGATGTCAGATGCGCGTTTCGTCTACAGAAGATTTATCAATGGCGGCAGGTCAAATCAAGCACTAGCTCATTTTGTTAGCAGTAAAACAAAACCGAAAACCCTAAAAGAAAAACCGATATGCTTCGGAAGATTTAACATTCTATGAACACAGTCAATTCATAAAAATCGAGAAATCAGCTACTTTGATTCAATAATCACTATTTACATTCTTTAAACTTCTTTGACTAAGAAATAAAAAAAGTTTTGAATACTTGATGGTTTATGCGTAACATTGGTAGATCAGGAACAACTTAATACCTGTTCTAGATTAGAATCATGGCACTCAATCTTCAGGGTTTTTATTTGTTTTTTTTTTTTTTTTTTTTTTTTTTTGTTAAAACAGAGAATGAAGATTTCAAGGGACATCACAAATAAATAATGTTTTCTGTCATTTTTCAATTGTCTAATTTTACCATTTGGTATCTTCCATCTTACTATCAACAGAACCAATATAACGAAAGAAACATGAATCCATTATGTCTCGCTTTGCATTCGGATTTTTGGGAACATATTGTAACTCAAAACTCGGTAAATGTCAAGTGTTATTTCTTAAGGTAAAAATGCATTAAAGAAGCTGCATGTAGAGGATTCCGGTAAATTTGCGACGTTTCTTTCCGAGTTCCGTTCTGTTGGCAAAAATAGTTGACAAACAAATGCAATCCGGCGACCAAGGATATTGTCGAGCAATTGTGTTGTACAAAATATGTTTTAACATGTTTAGGGACCATAAACGTCAAAACGTGTTGACACCGTAAGATTATTATATAGATAATTATGAAGATAATTATATAGTTGATGTTCACAATCATAGTCCGGAATCGAACAGATGTTAAGGCCCACTCTGGATAGTAGAACGTGGTTATCTCACCGATCAGTAAGGTATATAAAACTTGTAGACAAACTCTCATTTTGTTTTTGCACAGCTGAAAACACGAGAAAACAGGAGGTTATTGTAGCATTTAAAATCCTTACAAAAATATGCATCCTACGGGGAAAAAATGTTGACCTGCAAATAAAAAAAAGAGGCGAATTTAGACATACGCACTACATTTGGACCTTGTGATTAAAATTCTGAGTTTTGACAGTTTTACACGATTCATAAAGAATAAAAATACTGTTAAATGTAAGAAAGTGACAACAAAATATAGTTCAGAAAGCTTCACAGTTTATTAAATAGTCATTCAACTCAAGACAGAGGAGGATTTAATTTATGATTTCTTATTCCATTTAAGCCTCTAGTCCTTCATTTCTATTTTAAAATCACTCCAATATGTAGTATATGAAATATAAGTAATCATTCATACTCCTCAGTATCTCGGGTTTAAATGTTTTGTAATGGTATTTTCTATCACGGCAGCTGTTTTCTGGATCATATGGATGAAAAAAGAAAAATCTTAAATAATAAGCAAATTAACAAAAATACCGAACTCCAAGAAAAATTCAAAACAGAAAGTTTCTTAACAAATTGCAAAATCAAAAGCTCAAACACATCAAACGAATGGAAAACAACTGTCATATTCATGACTTGGTACATGCATTTCGTATGTAAGAAATATGGATTTAACCTGGTGTTAAAGCTAGCTACACCTCTACCTTGTATTACAGTCGTATAAAATTTCATTATATTGACAACAATGTTTGAGCAAAAACAGACATAATAGGTAAAAATTTCAAAAATGGGGTACATCAGTCAACATTGTGTAATTATCTTAATCACTGTAAAAACAAACAACTTTGTCAACAAATAAAAACAAAATGTAGACTCTCTATAGACAAAATACATAAGCAAAAATGAAAGACAAGAATACAAAAAAATAAATCCATATATTAAACAGAGTAATCATCAAACAGAAAATATCAGCGATTTAAGTTGATTTGAATAAACAGAAACCCAAAACAAAATGATTGTGGCCGGTAAACACTTTAAAATGTTTGAACAATTTACTAAATTAAATCATAAACCTTTGAAATTAATTTTAAAATGTTTTAAGGTTAAATTTTCAGCATTTCTACTTAATAAAATAATATTTTCGGAAGAAGGGATTGAATTCTATTTTTTTTTCTATGTATGTAAAAGTTAAGATAATTAATCATTTATATGATTTTTAGTTTAAAGCAACTATATGCACAGGAATTATTTGTTTTTACAGTTTTGATTTAGAAGAAAAACCGACATGGTTAGAAAATACAAATAATTACACCATTACTAACACAATTCAATATTAATATTCTTGTAATGGTTAGAAAATACATAAAATAACACCATTACAAACTTAATCCCAATTTTATATTCTATTTTTAGAAATTTACCTGTGACGTCACTTTTTGTTGCGTTGATACTTTCGTGTGACGCACAATTTATAATTCTATTGTAGTGTACGGTGTACTGTCGTTACTTAATGGAAGGTGTCCGTTGTTATTCTGTGGTTTACATGTTGTAATGTACTATTAAATTATTTATTTATGTATTTATCTGTCCTGATTATTCTTGTGTTTATTTGTACTGTATTTTTGTCACGTAATGTTATCATTTTAGCGGTATTTTTAACATTGCCATATAAACGGAAGGTTTGGCTAACCATAAAATCAGGTTCAATCCACCATTTTTTCTTAAAATGTCCTGTACCTAGTCAGGAATATGGCAGTTCTTATCAAATAGTCCGTTTCTATGTATGTTGGCGTTTGTTTTTGTCGCAATTCAGTGTTTCTGTTGTTCCGTTGTTTTCCTCCTATGGTTGATGTGTTTTCCTCGGTTTTAGTTTGTGACCCGGATTTGTTTCCGCTTTATCGATTTATGACTATTGAACAGCGGTATACTACTGTCGCCTTTATTTTACATTTTTTAAACTTCTTTGACTAAGAAATAAAAAAAATAAGTTTTGAATGCTTGATGGTTTATGCGTTATATTGATGGATCAGAAACAATTTAATCCCTGTTCTAGATTAAAATCAAGGAAATCAATCTTCAGGTTTTTTTTTTTTTTTTTTTTTTTTTTTTTTTTTTTTTTTTTTTTTTAAACAGAGAATTAAGATATCAATTTGCCCATTTGGTATCTTCCTTCTCACTTTCAACAGAAACAATTTAACAAAGGAAACATGAATCCATTATGTCTCGCTTTGCATTTGGGTTTTTGGGAACATATTGTAACTCAAAACTAGGTAAATGTCAAGTGTTGATTCTTAAGGTAAAGTTTCATTAAAGAAGCTGCATGTAGAGGATTCCGGTAAATTTGCGACGTTTTTTTTTTTCGAGTTCCGTTCCGTTGGCAAAAACAGTTGACAAACAAAAGTAATCCGGTGACTCATGATATTGTCGAGCAATTGTGTTGTAAAGAATAGTTTTAACGTATTTATGGACCATAAACGTCAAAACGTGTTGACACTGTAAGATTATTATATAGATAATTATGAAGATAATTATATAGTTGATGTTCACAATAATAGTCCGGAATCGAACAGGTGTTAAGGCCCACTCTGGATAGTAGAACTTGGTTATCTCACCGATCAGTAAGGTATATAAAACTTGTAGACAAACTCTCATTTTGTTTTTGCACAGCTGAAAACATGAGAAAACAGGAGGTTATGGTAGCATATTAAAATCCTTACAAAATATGCACCCACCGGGGGGAAAAATGCAGACCTGCAAATAAAAAGAAGAGGCGAGTTTAGACATAAACACTACATTTGGTCCTTGTGATTAAAATTCTGAGATTTGACAGTTTTACACCATTCATAAAGAATAAAAATATTGTTGAATGTAAGAAAGTGACAACAAAATATAATTCAGAAAGCTTCACAGTTTATTAAATAGTCATTCAACTCAAGACACACAAGGATTTAATTTATGATTTCTTATTCCATTTAAACATCTAGTCCTTCATTTCTATTTTAAAATCATTCCAATATGTAGTATCTGAAATATACATAATCATTCATACTCCTCAGTATCTCGGATATAAATGTTTTGTGATGATATATTCTATCACGGCAGCTGTTTTCTGGATCAAATGGATGAAAAAAAGAAAAATCTTAAATAATAAGCAAATTAACAAACATGACAAAAACTCCAAGAAAAAAAAATCAAAACGGAAAGTCCATTAACAAATGGCAAATTCAAATTCAAAACCTCAAACACATCAAACTAATGGAAAACAACAGTCATATTCCTGACTTGGTACAGGCATTTCCTTATGTAAAAAATGTGGATTAAACCTGGTATTATAGAAAGCTAAACCTCTACCTTGTATGACAGTCGTATAAGATTTCATTATATTGACAACAATGTTTGAGCAAAAACAAACAGATATAATAAGTAAAAATGTAAAACAAAGTGGGGTACAGAAGTCAACATTGTGTTATTATCTTAATCACTGTAAAAACAAACAACTATGTCAACAAAGAAAAACAAAATGGCATATAGACTCTCTATAGACAAAGTACATAAGCAAAAATGGTTGCAACTTTTGTTTCTTTCTACAGTTAAAACGAAGTCCAATTCTTTTTTCAAATCCTTCAATTCCGTAAACAAGGAGAAATAAAATAATAAAAGTTTACGTACTCAGTTGAAACAATATGAACAGTATACAAGAAAATGTGGCAGTGAATAATGGTGGTTTCCCTATATATTAAATGGGGTTTTAATGCACTTTGTGGCTTTGCTGTCATATATGGATATATTTTGTAAACAAAGGAGCTTTAATGTACTTTTTGTATGTTTTCCAATTTATATTTGCTCCATTGGAGTACTCAATTTGAAAACAAAACTATTGGCGGGCCATTTACTGCTCATTTACCTTAAGTAGATAATGATTCTTTTCTTTTTTTTAAATTCTACTCTAAAATTGTCTTTATCCCTATGCAATGCCCTGATTCCTCGCCCCGCTCTGTCCAAATTCGTTGTCTGTTTTTTGTTCTTCAACTCTCACTTTTCTTCACAAGTTTTCGATTTTCCAATATTTTGTTCTCAAACATCACTGAAGAGACAAGAAGTGTCAAAATGCATGCCCGGAGCAGTGAAAAATGGTACCATTATTGTTATTGGCGTGTACGAATGGTTGAACGACGACTAAAGATGCGTTCTGTTTTTTCAAAGATAATCAGCGAAACTAGTCAGTTCAATTAATGAAAGCCTCACTTTGAGACAGCTATTTTTCGTAAAATAAATATGGGCATACTAATTATGCATTTCGGGTTTGGTCACATACGATAGTTACAAAAACCCTGCATATTTCTTCTGGCATTCATGTAAAGGACTTCTGATCTTGTTATTTATTTTAAAATTGATAAATCATTTTTTTTTTTTTTTTAATTGGATTTATAATTGGTTACTGTTGATAGGTAAGAACACAAATAATATGTGAGAGTTTCCCATGTGTATCAATTTCGACATGTCTTAATACATAATAATTAGGTGTTTTTGTATTTAAAGAAGTCGCATTCCAAAAACGATTCACAAGCAAGAAACTGTTGTTAAAAATAAGGGGAAAATAATCAAGAATAATATGTTTTTGACTGTTTTTTTTCTTGACGTCTGTTCTTCTTTTCGACGTTATAATTGCAGAAAATTTTCAGTTGAATGATAAACAATACACAGTCACGAAGGACAAAACAATAATGTCATCCCAATATTCATCTGCTGTCTTTTCAGAAACACTTGCAACGTGCTCATTAATGTGTACATTACAGGCGAAATGTTGTGGTTGTAGTTTTAGTTTCTCTGTAAAAACTTCAATGTGTCGTCTGGAAAAATCCGAAAACTGTTGTCTTGGTACGAATACTGCTGTTGGTTGGAGTATTTTAAACAGACACAAGTACTGTAAGTTCAAATGATAACACATATTCCATATTCAAAGACATAAATAATATACAGTAATAATAAAGATAATACCATAGAATATGTACAATGTTATTTTCAAAATGTACATTTACTTTATATTTGGTTCTGTATTGTAGGAATGACTGCAATATTTTTTCTGTCTATGTAGAAATAACATAAAAAATGTGGTGCACACTGAATAACCTGCGTAGCTGGTTATTTAAAAGTGTGCAACACATTTTTTAGGTTATTTCGAATAGCCAGAAAAAATGGTACAGTAATTCTTTATAATCTAATTCTAAATTCCATTTTTAAGGAGTAAACCATGAAAACAAAACGTTGATGACGTCACGGTCACATGACAAAATTATGTCTATGAGCTGAAAGACAAAAAACTTTCAGCCAATCAGATGACGTGTTACATCCAAAAATAAATTATTTAAAAATATAAAACCAAATGATAACTGTACATTTGAAATAAAATGGTGCCAGAATCTTTTTAAACCAGGATTTGCATTATGTATATTTGTAAATGGTTCCAAAATTTCAATAATTAAATTCAGGAAGTATTATTACCCTTTTTTGTTATTATTTATTGTCCAGCTATAAATTTGAACGGTAAAGACACATAATGTCAATTATGGAAATGAAACACTTTAAAACAATTTTACGTAGCGTGAAGATCATGTAACATTCGTTTAGAGTGACATCCATTAGCTGTACTAGTATATATTATTGTTAAGGGGGCCAACTGAAGCCCGCCTCTGGGTGCGGGGTTTTCTCGCTGTGTTGAAGATCCATTGGTGGGCTGTTTCTACTCTTTGTCGGGTTGTTGTCTCTTTGACGCATTCCCAGTTTCCATTTTACACTTTCTTTTAAATTAAAATACTTAACAGTAGCAGGGCAGCCGTACCTAAATGTGAAAAATCATAGAACTATACATTGGAAAACTAAAACTGTAGTGTTTTTCTGTTGCTTTTTTTTCAAACATGTATTTCTATGTCCCATTTAAATACTAGTTTCAAGCACGTCGGTCTATTTTTTTTTACCAGAACTTCACTAGGTACAATGGTACATTGCCAGCTCATCTGCAAGTTCTTCACAGGAATTGTCCGTACGATTAACTAAAAATGTGTCGGCAGTGAAAAAGGGAGTACAGAATTATTGTGACACTGTTTACTTGCGTAGTGGCATTAACAATATCTAGATTCTTCAGAACTTAAAATAACTTCTGGATATTTTCAAATATCGGTCATTTTCTGAAATAAATTCAATCAAAACCTTCAATTTCTCCACCCTTTACACCACCATATCACAGTAATAATTCAAACCCCGTCTTAAAGAAATAATCCACAATGCTTTCCTAAAAAAATGGTACCAAAACGGTGAATAAATGAAAAAATATTGTTGAATTTTGAGGTAGACTTTTTCAGCATGTTGTCGGCATTCTTATGGGAACCAACTGTGCACCTCTCCAGTCCGACCTTTTCTTATTTTCATATGAGTCAGAGTTCCTTCAGACACTTGGAAAAACCAAGATCACAGAAGCTAGATTATTTAAATGTTGTATACTGGTATATTGATGATGTTCTTTCCATTAACAATCCAAACGTTTCTGATTTGGTCCCATTAATATATCTTTCTGAACTAGAGATTAAAAAAACTACAAATACAGCTTCCTCAGAATCATATCTAGACATTTACATCTCGAATTTGACCAGTCTAAATACCATAATCTATGACAAACGAGACGTTTCCACTTTTGAGATAATAAATTGTCTTCACCTTATCTATTTAGCAGCAACATACCAAACTTCACTCTCGCATGGAGTATACGTTTCTCAGCTCATACAATACCCAAGAGCTTGCGGCTGCTACTCAGACTTTGTAAAATATCATCGTTGTCTGAGCAAAAAATCAATGAGCCAGGGTTTTGTCAAAGAATGTCCTGTCATCTTTCTCAAAAAGTTTATCGGAAAGTACCAAGTTCTAATAGATAAATATCCAGTGTCTAATTAATATACGTTGGTCTTGAATTATAGATTCTAGATGCTACAGTTGTGTATTTTTTTATACTGCTTTAGTTCCCTGTTATTTGTCTTGGTCCTATTGTAGTTCTTTTGGCTGTATGACTTTTGACGTGACTCGGTATTTTCGCATCTCGTTATCGGGTTTTTGACT
The DNA here is from genome assembly GCA_017311375.1 of Mytilus coruscus. NCBI lineage: Eukaryota > Metazoa > Mollusca > Bivalvia > Mytilida > Mytilidae > Mytilus > Mytilus coruscus. The sequence continues at coordinate 28,904,805 of CM029604.1, read as the reverse complement.
TTTTACCTTTGGGCATTCCTGGTGTAGGTGGGTCCTGGATGCGATTCGGACACCAAGGATTTGTACAGTGTTCTTTATATTTTGTTTACCCAGTATTTATATTTACTTTATGTTTACTTTATCGAGAAAGTGTATAATATATACGGTATGAATTGAATATAAATGCTCGACGATAAAGCAATCTATACCACCATATTTAAAGCTGTTTGGTACGTTAGTAATGCCATAAAAATTTAATTTCAAAAAAGCTTTATAGTACAAATATTTGTACGATATATGTATTACTATTATTATTATAGTGTTCACTATGGTATGTCCCTGTATGCTATTGTCAAATTGGCTGCAACCTGGAATAAAGCAGTGGTAATTATATTTAATTAAAAAATAAAAACAACCATATTCTATTCATTTTTTTTTTTTTATGTATATGTTGATTTTTTTGAATTTCATACTAACTGCAACATATATCAGTTCTATTTTTTGACATATCAGTATTTGATACATCTTTATTTCAAAGCACAATTTACCAAATCAGACGATAACATGTACATTTGTAAAGTAACTCTGCATTGTCTCAAATTAGATAGAAAAAATATTTTTTTCAACCCGTTTTTCTTTCATGACGCAATGGATTGCTTTCTATGAAAAGGATCTGAATGTCATAAGCAAGTCGTCATACGATCACTAAATGTAAACCCAAATGTGTGTACTGTGAATGCACAATGTCATAAACAATTCGTTATACGGTCAATAAATGTAACCAAAGTGTGTATAGGGTGAATGCACAATGTCATAAACAAGTCGTTATACGGTCACTGAATGTAAACCTAAATGTGTGTACAGTGAATGCACAATGTCATAAACAAGTCGTTATACGATCACTGAATTTAAACCTAAATGTGTGTGTACAGTGAATGCACAATGTCATAAACAAGTCGTTATACGGTCACTGAATGTTAATCCAAATGTGTATACGGTGAATGCACAATGTCATAAACAAGTAGTTATACGGTCACTGAATGTAAACCTAAATGTATATACGGTGAAAGCACAATGTCATAAGCAAGTCGTTTCACGGTCACTGAATGTTAAACTAAATGTGTATATGGTGAATGCACAAAGTCATAAACAAGTCGTTAAACGGTAACTGAATGTAAACCCAGATGTGTATACTAGTATACGGTAAATGCAGTTTGACTCCGCCAAAATAACAGTTGAAGTATAAATTGAAATTTTAAGTTAATAAAACAAACAAACTAAATGCATAAACGGATCGATAACAAAATATTTTATTTTGCAGAGCAATTGTACATGCCTTGGAGGACATTTGACTGAAATAGAAACTTCAGGAGAGAGCAATTTCATCACAAATGAATTATCCATGAGACGCACTAGAAGTATTTTTTTTTTATATTTGTATTTTTGTTAATTCGTTTAATTCTCTATCCTCGGATTGTCTTATCGTGGCAATTACTGACTGATGTCTTTACAGGTGATACCGTGACGGCTGATTCAGACATTTTCATACATACCTACTGCCTAATTAAAATGATTCTGTTCAATAATGTTGTTCGTATAATTATTCGTGTAGCTCTTTCTCGTATTGCTTCACAGCACCACTGCTGTTTGACAATCAATCCATCCGCCATATGGCCAGAGCTCTAAAATGACATGGATGACAACTACATGAATTGCGAATACATAACAATTTACTACCAACTCTAGTATAACCTGAACACTTATATGACTTACGCATAACTGCTTTGTCAATATACCGTTTTTAATCGAATGAAAATACCTTCATCATTACCGCTCATACCCAGCATTAGAAAAACATGATTAAAGAAATATCCGCTGTGAAATACTTATATTCGTGGGTATCAATTTTCGTGGTTTGAACAAAAGTTACATGTTCGTGGATTCTTAAATTTGTGGATTTTAGTTCAATAACTTTTTAGACAACTCAATATGTTATTAATGTTGATCTGTGTTCCCACTGTCTGTATCACTCTGCTCATCTTTTAATAAAATTACTTATCACGGCTTTATGATGTCAAATAAGCTCACCCGGCTTTAATACTTTTGATCCGGATATATCACTGACGTCATAATGAATGAACCAACGTTGATAAGTTTGACCCGAACTTATCAAGTCATCTTCCGGTTTGCTGGTAAAACAAACACTTGTTTCTATAATGCAAAATACACAAATACAATCCGCTAAATCAATTATCAGATTTTCATTATATTTATATTGTAAAATATCAGCTGCTGGACACAATATGAAGCAATTTTGAACTCAACATCAGCTTCATATTGTGACTTGCAGCTGATATTTAACCATATCAATATGCAGATAACTTGATAATCGGTACGTGCATGTTAATAAGTCCTGAACAGTCTGAGCATGGATTTGAAAGATCATAATTAGCTGTAAGCGAAATGTCTGAACAGTAATGAATTTACCGCAGTAGATAAGTCTGAAAATTAACTGAAAGACTGAAAATTACTAAATAATGTATTGCTCAGTATTTAAGAGCTGTTCAGATCAAAATGACCATTTCAGATGAACATTGGTCTACTAGTAATATGAACATATAGAATTCGAAAACATTTAGCAGATCTAAATAACGTTTTTGATTTATTTTATTAGAAAAGACATTTTCTGTGTACTACATGTACAGTGTATTCTTATTTTGTTTTCCTTACATGGCAATAACGTTTGACTTCCTTTATTGACAAATGGGACTAATTATCTCCTCGATATCTTTTGGGTTTCGTTTTTTGAATTAATATCATAATACAGATGCACATATTGTAAACAGTTTTAAAAAAACATTCAAGAACGGCGTATATTATACTCTGACATTGGCTGAAGTTTTTTAAAGATTGTACTTTTTTTAAGTGGTAGCCGATTTGCTATGTGAGATAGATAAAGACACATTGAGGTCAATTTCTTTTGGCTGTGTAAACCCACAGTACTCCCCCATTTCATGTATTGATGACAAAATACAAGATAACCATGAACTATCAGGAAATTATGATAGAAGTGAGAGATTTTGTACATTTGCTGAACCTTTGTCTAAATCCTTATCAATTTATTTTAAATGAAAAACACATGTTTAAAATTGGAAGCTTATTTACAGCATGCCATAGTCAATAATCAAATAATTGTAAAAATGAATGTACTTTAAAAGCAGAACATCGACCTTTAAACTCAATTTTTCAGATTTGGGATTCTGGCTTGGAAGTTACAACTTTAATGAAGATGATGATCTTGAATGGATTAGCAAACCTACTGATAGAATGCCGTTTATCAACTGGAATCCTGAAGAACCAAGTGATCAATTTTATGAACGTTGTTTAATTGCATTTAGGCTGCATAATTTTAAATGGAATGATTTGAATACAATACGAGTTGAAATTAGTTGAATATTGATGTACGGAAAATAAATGTTTAGCTCATTTATCAAATAACACTGAATGTATTATTTTATAAATTCATGTGAATGATTTAAATTTGATTAATTAAATGATTATCTATATTGACGTTGAATCAAACAAAATGTAACTTATTAAGAGTGTAAATTAATTTTAATTTGACTTCAATGTATACATATATAAATAAGGTTATAACTATTTAAGTTACTTGATACTGACAGTGAAATACAGACTAATAAAATAGTCACTACTTTTTGATCTTAACGATTATTAAATTTAAAATAATATATTTGATTAAATTATATATAATTATGTAATTTATTGCAACGTAAACTATAATTAAATACTGAAAGTCAACTGAATGTTTGAATATTAAACTAATATTTATTAAAATTATAGAGTTTATCGTGTTATATATTATAAACCTTCAGCAAATGGTTGTAAAATTGTTGAATTTAAAGTTTGTATAATGTACTAAAAGTAAAACAATGCGATTATGACTTATGGTATAAGATGTTATTTATAATTATATGTTCAAATGTAATGTTAAAAGATCTTGATATAATCATTTAGTATGTTCGTAATAGATGTCATTAAATTAATATGTAAATATTAATATTAGTAATTTATTTCTAATGCATACGTTAATGGGTATAATTTGCATAATTCAAAAAATGCACTACTAAGATGTATTATAACATACATTATACATTTAATTTATAATCATAATGTTTTCTCTTATAGTTAAAAGTTATTACTAATTGTTGATAATGACATTCTACTTCAATAATTCGTGGGTACTATTTATGAAAATGCATGTCACTGATATCTTCTTGTGAAAATTAGCTTTTCCATATGTAAGTTAGATCATATGTAAGTTAAATTTCATGAAATCCACAAGTCCAGTAATTTCATTTAATATTGTTGTTAAAGAATAGTTAATTTTGTTAAAAATTTGTATGGCTTTTATTAAATGCATTTATGAACATATGATATAATGATATTTCTTAATACCATAACGAAAGTTACAAAGTATGCGCATCCTGTATTATTTGCTTATAATCATTGCAGGATTAAGTAAAATCTTCATTTCATTTGTTAGAACCTTATAAATTTTCTTGTATGAATAATCAATATTATAATCAGGTTATTAATAATAAATGTGATTAAAACTAGTACATAAGTTAACCTTAATGTAATTTTCGGCTTATAAGATTGTAAATGACTTTAATTCATGTAGAACTCATAATTTATTGATTCTGTTATTGATAATGTATCCAGTAATTTAATGTACTAATATGTTGCTAAGACTGTTGAGCTTAAGTTCTACTTTATATATTCTTGATACTACATTTTGTATCACTAATATTATGTCAAAACTGATAGTTACATCTTCCAATTACATGATTTAAATGTCATAATAGTCAATAAACATTCTAAATGTTATAGCATTCAGTATCTAATTATCAGATTGATCAGTTTTGCAAAATTAGAGTTGAATTTCTAGTAAATTATCATTCATATATAACGTTAATTTAATAATCTAGAATTCATGTGACATTATAATTATTGTTCCATATTGTTCTTAAACTATGTTAATTTAAATAATGTTTTATAACTTTTGTTGATAATTATGATCGATGCTTCAAACATTAAATTTTCTTTAATCATCAAATATGTTTATTGACAATAATTTAAAATATTTACATTTATTTCTACTAATTTTCAGTACATTATTCAAATATCAATTTTATATTACATATTTGCTTTCCATTACATTATTCACAGAATATACTATTATTCATAAAGTTATTTATCATTTTGAATAGAGTTATTGATATTTAAGTTTACGATATATGTGACTTAACTATGACCTATATAGTTCTATTTTTACAATTAATCATAATATTGAGTTTATAATTAATATTAGTTTGTACAGAATTACTTCTAGTTAATTAACTTATTCTAAATAATGTAAATTTATATTATAAATTCAATTAATAATATTTATTTATAATTTAATTAAATGTTTAAATTATCATTATTTCAAAAATACAATAAATGTTTTATAAGTTTACTATTATCTCCATAATTTCAATATTTAATTTTTAATTATATGTTTATGATTATTGATTTAAGATTACAATTGATTCAAACCTCAGGCGATAAATGAATCAATTAAGTTTAAAGTGAGAACAATAAATTGATCTACATTGTATTAAATTGCTAATTATTAATTTATAAAATAAATATTTATTAGATTTTATAGCTATATTAGTTAACAACTGTATTATACTAAATTTAAAATAATTAACATTACTGTTTAGCATTTTCAAAGTTAATAATTCAAATTGTTATAAATATCGTTAGATTCATTGATTGTTATAGTTTCGAATTTAAAGATCAGAAGTATTTTTTTAAAATTTAAAATAGTAAGTATATGAATCAGAAATTGTATAATATATCTTAATAAATTAAATTATAATGTATATGTTAATTAAAATTCATTTTGAAGTTAATATGAATTTTAGCAGAATATGTATTTCAAATAGTTAGTCAAGTATCTATTTACAATATTTAATATAAGTATTTATTAATAGTTTAACTTAAATTGATTATTAATATTCATAAAAATGAATTAATCTAATATCTCTTAAACTTAGAATTTGACTTAGTAAATGTAAATAATTCGTTATGTGCTATAATTTGATAGATACATGTATTCGAGACTGTTATGTACAAAATTAATCAATAAGTAAATGTAATAAGTTATTGATAACATTGTAACTTATATTTTACAATTTATTTAAATAACTGATTAATTTTAAAAATATACCAATATTTTATTATATAGTATGTAAAAATAATACATATAACTAAGATTTATTTTAGAATCAATCATATGCAAGAATCATCATAATGTACTAGTAATATTATTCATAATCAAAATTATGTGCATTGTAACTATCTTTAAATTCATTAAGATACTCATACTATCTAGATGCTTCATAATTACTGTTTCAGTGATTTATATAAATATTATCTTAAGCATTACTGTCAAGTGACTAAGTATTTTAATAATAATCATTAGTACGTTTATATTTTAAAATTTAAATTTAACATCATTATACAATTTATACAAGTTGTATTTACATAACAATGACTTAAAGTTCAGACAGTTATACAAATTATTTAAGAAGATACATTCAGTTATTTAATAAATTTGATTTGTATAATTAGAATTTCAGCAATTTGTATTCGAATAATGGCTATTTGTTTTAGACTAGTGTCAATATGCTAATTAAGGTGAATCAAATTTGATTTATATTCAAAGGTTTTAATTACAAGAAACATGTTTTGAAGTAATGAATATCTTGATACATTTAACAATCATAGTGTGACAGTTAAATTACTAATGCTGTTAGTTGATTTAAGTAGTAAATATAACAAGTTTGTAACTTTAGACTCCAAATCACAATGGATTTAATTTTGTACAATATTAATCTCATGAATTGTAGAGTCAGTTAAACCATACTTATAAATACTACTCAATTCAATCATTCAAAGTAGCGAATAATGCAACTCATTTAAATCAATTACTTTTAGTATTCTTATTAGATTGTACGGCATATACTTACAACAATTTACCTGATTTAAAACAACTCAAATAACCAGATTAGGATCAATATCGCATTCCGTTATCTACGGTTTGTCGAAATATAAATCCGAAATTTTTTAAAATTTGATAATAATATGGTAATAGTTACTTTAAGTTAATTTTCGGAATTATCAAGTATCTAATCAAGTTAATTTTTGCACAAATGAAAATATATATTAAATAATTTATTTATGTGAAAATAGTTATTAGTATTTTATAATTAATTTTGATTATACTGAATAATGTTGTGTGCATACAATTGTTTGTAGCTTTAGATGAATGTAAATGTTAATTAATTAAGCTTTGATGAATCAATAATTTTATTATTGATAGATTTAAAATTAATTTCAAAATTTAATTATTGAATAAACTTGAACACATTATTAGGAAATCAGAATATATAATAATCAAATAAGGCTTATTCATACAATTCGTGGAAATCAACTTACTATGTTATATTAGTGATTTTATACATTGCAGATCATTGTTCATTCAATGTATTAAACAATTATCTAATTGATCCTACATCATCATTATAAATTGTAAATATTATAACAAACTGGTTATTGATTTATTAATTGGATACACTTAAGTAAAGTTAACTTAACATAATCATAGCATTTCACAGTGATTGACGAAGATACAATACGTATTAGTAAAGCTAAACATAATATATTCAAATAATTTAAACTATTCACAAACTCATTAAACAACTTTTAAAATCTATGATGTCCTTAATATACAGCGAATTATATATAAGCATTCTAAGACAACATTACATTAAAAATAATTCCAATTATGCCACAGTTATAAATTATTCAATCGAGTAAGTTACAATAGAATTAATATTGTAAATATGCTATATGAAATATTGAATGATACTGCATATTTTTGTTTACATTAGAAATGTATTACCGTGAATGATCAAATTTATTAATTTTAATATGTTCATAATAATGATTAAAACTCAGGTTTTAACTATACTAATCAAACAGAACTTTACGCATCCAAATGTCATGGTGAGCTTATGTAGAGACTTATTATATGGTACTATTTGCATCAAATTGAAAAATATTCATATATATTTAATTCATTTAATTACAAAGTATGATAAGAATACTAGAAAAATATGCGCACAACAGTATTCTACGTAGTTTGTTGACAAGATTGTAGAACTAACAACTAGTTCTATAGAAATTTAAATAATTATTCATATTTATCGACATTTACTGATTAACGATTCAAGTTATAATCATAATCTACAATTACTTTATGCAGGATTAATCGAGATAATATGCTTACTTTTAGATATTGTAGTCGAAGAAATTTTATAGACAATAAAGAAAAGTCTTCTTCATTACAATTCATTTGGTCATTATTTTACGACATTTGTAGAACAATAATTTCTGATTTTAATTGTACTATTGATAATACTTCGGAAAATCTTACACGAAATTGTTAGTACTCATAATATCAATTATAATTTATTATGTCACGTACTGTATTTCAATCTTGTTTTAATAGCTTGAGTTATTCTACATTAGTTATTGCTTTATATATTGATCTTTTTGTATGATCGTATAATAATTGGAGTTTGTACGTTTTCAAATCGTTAGAATATTACAGTTAACAGCAGTAGTTCAATCAATTCTTAATGTGTATTGTGATTTAGTAGTCAAACAATCACATAATCAGTTAATTTTTAATATTAATTTATTATACGATCTGATAATGTTAATCGTATGTAATAGCATTCAACTTCATATAAATTTATTTCTTTATTCCAAAATTAGAAATATTAATTGTACATATTTTATAATATTGTAATAATATTGCACTGGAGTAATATGTTTTTTGAGTGGTACTTAACATTAATATTGAATATTATATTTACTTAACTGGACAATTTGATGATCTGCATTGTATTGTTAATTGATATTTTTATTTACATTATTTAGTCACAGTATCTTAGAATAAGTTCAATTAATATATTCGAAAAAATTACTTGAAATGTCCGTCTAAACTTGTGAATGAACTCATGATTGTAAGTTTAATATGTGGGTACACATGTTGATAGTTTGAATTCTAATCAATCTTAACTGTTCTTTATGTATATTATTGATAGTGATCTTCAGTCAGTATAATGAATAGTACCATAGAATCAGTATTACAGTATTTAATGTTCAACATACACGAAATCAGTATTAAGTATTCATCAATATAAGTACAAGATGTATAACTTAGAATACAAATTATAATTTACTGCAATTAAAATAGAATGATTTATACAAAAATGTTGATCAATTATTTGTGCTTTAATTACTATTAGTTAATCTATGACAGACTTGTATCATATGTTGAGTTCTATGTTCCACTATGAGTTAGCCTATAACTATGCCGTTTATCAACTGGAATCCTGAAGAACCAAGTGATCAATTTTATGAACGTTGTTTAATTGCATTTAGGCTGCATAATTTTAAATGGAATGATTTGTATTGTGAACTTGTAGCACCATATCTATGCGAGTTTTATTATTTTTAAACGAAACAACTTAACTACTGTGTTACAGATTGATGGGGTAGTGTTTTTAATAATGAAGTGTTTTGTTTTTTTGTTTTTTTTTACTTAGGTTTTTAACCATCAGACATTAGTATCCTTGGTTAGAGTTTTAGACAACTTTGTGCTTTTGAATTTTTTTGTTAATTATCCTTAACATTGTAATCGACTTGGGTTTCTCAATATTCTTGTTCCAGCGTCACTGATATCAGTCACATGCAGACGACACGTGCGTTCGCTGTACTAAATTATCAAACCGATTTAAATGGCGAATGTTAGCTATAGTTGGATGACAACCAGCAAATTTCCTTGAAATATATTTGTTTTAGTTGAGAATTTTTATCTAAGTTTAGTTTTTAATTGATGCCCATTTAGCACAGCATGAAATTAAAAACATTTATTTTTCTTCAAAAATATCAACTAGTCAGTTCTGAAATATGTAAAAAGGTTTATTAATATCTATGTATATGTTCCAAGGAAAACAAATAGCTGTATTACAGCTCAAAACTAAAAAATGGAAAACATGGATAAAACATGCAAAATAGTAACACAGTTCCAAAGTAAGTTGACACAGGGATAACACATGTATAAATCCGGCTTGTACATGTATTCATGTCTTTTTTTTCAAATTATCGTTTCCAATTCAAACTGTATACTTGATGATATAGGTGTTGTTTCTTTTTTTAATATTCAAACGTGTTAGGAACATTGTAATTTAATTCTGGACTTATCCGTATTTACAGTTTCCTACATGTCTAGTCTCTCTTCAATTAAAAAGTAAAACAAAATACCGGACTCCAAGACAAATTCAAAAAAAAGGAAGTCCATAAACTGACAAAAATCAAATGATATCAATCAACAGATCAAGTGAAAAACAACTGCTGTATTCCTGACTTGGTACTGGCATTGTTCGAAGAAAATGGTGGGTTGAACCTGGATTTATAGCTAGCTAAACCTCCCAGTTGTACGACAGTAGTTTATATTTCCGTTTTTTTTTTACACCATTTGACGAGCAACCCAACGCAGACGTAATAGGTTAATGTGACAATAATTGGGATCCAGTAGCCAAAACTGAGTAAATATACATCACTGAGATACAACACAATTGACTACAAAAATCAAATTAATGTTAGAACTTGAAATGTCAATCGTTTCTTTACCATACAATATCACAGATCATAGACGACAAATTATTTTGCAGCTAGTGTATTTTGACAGGTATAAATACATGTTAACAAAGAGAGGTGAAAGATACCATAGGGACATTCAAAATCATAAGTCGAAAACAGACCGACCACGCCAAAACAATGACAAGCGACCAAAAGAAAAAAACCAACAGTATACATAGCACAACATCGAAACCTAAATGCTGAGCAACACGAACCCCACCAAATAACGGATGAGATCCCAGGTCATCCGTAAGAGAAAGCAGATTCTGCTCTGCACGTGGCATTTATCGTGTTGCTCATGAAATACAAACCAGGTGATAAGTTTATATCGGTAGGTTACATTAGAGGACAAAAGGACGGGATTGAAGTTATAAGAGTTGGAACATATCCGTAGTCAACTGCGAAACACAGATATTTCAAAACGGTCAACTATAGACACGTTTAGAAATATTGTAGACCCAAAAATCATCTAAATCATTTGCTCACAATAAAAGTCATGTCCGGAATTTTAAATTCGTAATTTTATTGAATTATCTATGCAAATTATGTAGCACATTTTCACTTTGCCCAGCATTGAGTCATCTGGCTTTCATCAGTCAAATGTCTACTTCGCAAAAAGTGTCCCCCATTTATGCGTATCGATTTGGTACAATATGAAAACCGGTAGCCACTGTGGAGATGACATGTCATAATAGATCTTGATAGTAGTATTTTTTTTTTGTCAGATTGCCACATTATTATCGCTACTTGAAAATTTATTGAGAAATACAATTGTTTGTTTTTTTTAACTAATTAGCACCACTTCATAATATTGTTTTCATTCATACTACATACCATTATTGTCAGATTGGTTTTCGGGGGGAATTTTTGAAAGTTCTATAGAAACACTAAATTAATTGGTAAAAAATAAGTCGTGAAAGGGCACAGTAGAAATTGTTTGAGGTATGAGACTAATAGTAACAGTAAGCACAGCAAATAATTCTTTTCTTAATACTTGCATTTTTTAGATCCGAAAGTAAAATTTGTCGTCAAGGGGTTTTGCCAGAACATTTAGATTATGTCATTGTTCGACTTTTATTTGTATTCTACTTTTTCCGGAGCACTTGCTTCACCACAGGTTTTTGGTTTGGTTTGTGTTACTCAGTTAATAGTTTTCTATCCAATGCTTTGTACGCTTGGAACACTTTTCCACTGTTTATATGTGTATCTTTTTTGCCATGGTATTTAGATATAGGAAGATGTGGTGTGAGTGCCAATGAGACAACTCTCCATCCAAATACACAATAAAGGTTTAATACTAAGATAAAATAAACATGTGAGAGCTCTCTCACAGGCAAACAACCAATAACTGAAAAATATAAGGGCATACACTACAAGCACGGGGACACATTCTACTGCATCCACACAGCACGAGTAACAAACCCTGCAGTAAATAGATATAGGAAGATGTGGTGTGAGTGCCAATGAGACAACTCTCCATCCAAATACACAATAAAGGTTTAATACTAAGTATTATATGTTTTTGTTAGACTTGTGACTATTGATTGCTCTTTTGTGTTTCTACTGCTTTCTTGTAGCTGTAATTAATTTATTGAAATTTGTTTACATCATTTGCATATATTAGTCTGAAGAAATAAGGCAACAGTAGTTTACCGATGTTCAGATCACATAAACAGATTAAGAAGACATATCCAGGTCATTACAAAAAAACTGAGTAAATGACATGATTTCCACAAGGATCCAGACCGGGTTCGTCGACAGGGTAAACGTCTCCTGCTATGCAGGCACCATCCGGCATGCGAATCCACATTCATTCCAATTTTCACAATCCGGAATATAATATAATCTATAATCACAGATACGACGACTATTCTGGTAGATTAGACTGCGCACATCTCTACACAAAAACTCATCATAGAGACCAGGATTAAAATTGTGTACGCCAGACGCGCGTTTCGTCTTAAAAAAGACTCATCAGTGACACTTATTTACAAAAAATCAAAAAGAATAAAAAGTACCCTGCAAATGAAGTCTGTATATATGAGCCTCTTCATATTTGAGAAAAAATACTATTTTACATTTATTCTTATCTTCATATAACGAACAGTTTTATCAATGCAAATAGTTTAGATACCTGTGTCTACTGACCTGCCATTAGCAACTAACAACGCTAGAAGTACACATCAGAGTCAGCGAGTTATTTTTTTCTGGAAATACAATTGAGTTGTGCCAATAGACACAGAATGCTTTCCGTAAGTAATGGACATGTATAATCATGCATTATAGGATCAATCTCATCAAAGGTGTTACCCAAAGAGTAACACGGAAAGCCTTGCAATAAACTACTGTAAAATAACGTTGATTGTGTAATACTCATTAGAGAATAATAAACCTTTTTAGATAAAATTTAAGAGTATACCTCATGTCATGACAGGCTCTAACAAAAATGCGGTAATCATTTTCAAGAAAGCGAAACAGGTACAGGATCAATTTATCTTTAGTTTTCTGTGTAGCATTTTATGGGATTTAACGTTTGGTTATAGGTGCGCTATTTGTTTTATGAACTAAAGGTCTCAAAATGAAATGCAGCAAGATTAAGGGTGAATCAAATTTGATTGTATAATTCAAAGAGGTTTTTTTTAATACTACAAACTACACTGTTTTGAGCTAAAATTTATCTTGACTACGATCTTAAACAAGATAGTATGACAATGCGTTAACATTTATATACATGTCTGCGATTATTGATTTCAAGGAAATTAACCAAATGTTTTGTTTACTTTTAGGACTCCACAATCACAATGGTTTAATTTGACATTTTTTCTATGAATTGATTAGGATGTAGTTAAACCATACGCGTCGATAAAATACATCAATTGCAATCATTAAAGAGCGAATAATTGCAACTCATTTAAATCTAATTAATTTTGAGATATTCTTATTGATTGTAGGCATATACTCTAACAAGAATCTATACTATTTAAAAGCAGACTTTCCCCAAAAGTAACCAGACTTAGATAAATCGGACTTCCGTTATCTGGTTATGTTTCGAAATATAATGATCACGGAAAGTGATTTTTTTAGAATGTATGTAATGATGACAGTGGTTATGTTCTGTTCTTCAAGTTATGATTTTTCGGAATTGAAAGAAGTGATATTTAGAGTCCAGAGTGATCAAACTGTTATGTCATCACAATATACAGATGATTTATACTCAGAGTCATTATCAATGTGCTCTTTGATGTGTTCATTACAGGAAAAATGTTGTGTTGCTAGTTTCTCTGATGAAACTTCGATTTGTCGACTTGATAAATCGGAAAATTGTTGTGCTGCTACTAATATTGCTGTTGGATCGAGAGCTTTGAAAAGAATTGAGTATTGTAAGTTAATTTAAATAAGTTTGATAACAATGCACACGTTTTTACATTATCAGGTTTATTAACTCATTAATGTTTACCCAACAATTTATTATATCATTTGAACAAAAAATACTGAACTTGGATTTTTTTTTTATCTATAGATCGATAGCAAGAATAACAAATAAGCAAAAATCTCTTTCCATGATCACACAATTCAGTGGTCAATTTACCGTTCGTTTAATATTTCCACAAGATATCCATATACTCACAATCTTCAGCAAACTTGTTTCCCAGTTCGAATGATATCAAAAAAATATTATACTAAATGTTGATCCCGTGACACGTATTTCTTATATAAATCACTTGGTACGTACTCTCAAACCAAAACTGTTAATTGCTCTATACATTAACATTTGTGATGATGAACACTAAATTGACCTTAACAGTGCAGCACAGCGTTTTACAAAAAAATAACTTTACGGGAAGTAAAATCGCATTGATGTGTGCTAAACTAAATATTGATTCTATATAATTCAAATCACACCAGTATCGACATAATGCCTGCTTGGTGATGATGCTGATGGATGGCTGCTTAATGTCCAGCGGCAATTAATATGCATATTCAGGACGAGAACATGTTAATGTAATATGATATTTACCCTGATTGTACTAGACCGACACGCTGAGTTTGATTTTTAACGTGGTAGTTCACAAGGTAATATGACGCAAGAAGATATGTCACCTTACCTGGACACATTATTCTGACTCCGAGCCGACCAATATTTGCTCTTACTCATAAATGCCGCGTGCTTAGCGGAAAAGCAGCAAATACCAATTTTAAGGTCTTTGGTTTGACCCGGCCGGGTTTGAACCTACGACCTACCGCAATCGAGGCGAACACGCTACCAAGAGACCACCGGGGCGGTCGCCTGCTTGGTAGATGGTTTATTAGACCATTTGCAGTCCATCTGTTATGCTCAGTTTATATTTTGATCATGTATTTTAGTTTTACGACACATGGTATAGATAGAAAAAACGAAAGAGGATATTTGGGCCATGCGATGTTTGTTGTTATTTGTTTTTGCTTTGGTGAAAGCAATATTTTATTATGAAATTAGATACACCTTATTCAATATAAAGTCACATTCACAAATAGGATTCAGAAACAAACAACAAGTGCTTATAATATTCTGTCTCCTTATATGTGCTATTATGTGGGTCGTTTTCGGAGAGGCAGGTGTTAAAGCTGATGTTGTGTATTGCGCGTTATGTTGGGCGTCATCCATTATCCCTGTTGGTGATTAATAAACTGGATTACTGATTTTTATTGGCTTAGAAATAACTTTCACACAACATGCACAAGGGACAGATTTAGAACTCGTATAATGTTTATTTCTTTTTATTTATTAACGACTCACCATAACAGGTCACTTTTAATATTCAACTGTTCTCTTAATATACAGAGAAGTTAGTTATAGCTCAGACGCTGATATATTAAACTTATCTTTATCGATCGTAGTAAAATAGGAGTGTAATTGGCAAGTGAAATATGAACAGAAACGCTAGTCTGTCATACCAAATTTTAAGCCTGGTATATTGGGCGAGCTTTTGATGTATCTCAAAAATGTTAAAACTTTCTTTTTCATATTCTTTTCGTTTTACCGATCTGCACATGTATGGTTGAAATTAACGCATTTCATATCTGTCCAGTTATCAAATATTTTCTTCAGTTCGTGATCCAAAAAATATAGAAAAAGGCAGCACGATATTTTTTCAAAGATTGTGAACTAAGGTGGCAGGACTGGAGCAATATAAAAAATAATGTATTCCTTGCAGTGGGGTGACCTACATAACGATGCAAGATTAATATACTACATAAAAATATTTGAGGACTGGACGAATTTCAAAAAGATATGTTATTTTAATCGGACGGGCAAACTTTTAGTAGACAAAAATTAAGACAGGTCTCTTAAAACAAAGGCTTCTACGACGTTTTCAAATTTCCCGAAAAAAATTACTTATCGGAAAAACCTTCCCGAAACTGTATGAACCGTAGACTCATTTATTTTTGTAGGTACATATTTTCGCGGTTTGAACAGCGGTATCCTACTGTTGCCCTTATTGTATATGTTTCGTGAATATTGGATCTCGTGGTTTTAAAAATCGAGGACTATAGAAACCAGTACTTCTATGAATATTTAGATTAGTGGTTCACCTGTAACCACGAAATCCACGATAATAAGTATTCTACGAATGATAATGTATCCATGGTATGTCATCTACCCTAGAATCATCAAAAATTGTATTGTATCTCCAATCTAACAAAGAAGATCTTATATTAATAAATGCTTGGATAATGTTGTTTGTGTCTTTGAAAATTACGACATATTGTAGCTTAATTGACTATGACCGAGCACTCTGTGTTTTGTTAGATGTATTTCTATTTGTCTCCATCTGATGAGTTAAGCCTTTTTCAACTGATTTTTATAGTTCGTTCTTATGTTGTAATGTAACACCACTGTCCCAGGTTAGGGGAGGGTTGGGATTCCGCTTACATGTTTAACCCCGCTACATTCTGTATGTAAGTGCCTGTCCCAAGTCAGGAGCCTGTAATTCAGTGGTTGTCGTTTGTTACTGTTTTACATATTTGTTTTTTCCTTCATTTTTTGTACATTCATTAGGCCGTTAGTTTTCTCGTTTGAATTGTTTTACATTTGTCATTTCGGGGCCTTTTATAGCTTACTATGCGGTATGGGCTTTGTTCATTGTTGAAGGCCGTACGGTGCCCTATAGTTGTTAATCTATGTGTCATTTGGTCTCTTGTGAAGAGTTGTCTCATTGGCAATCATACCAAGTCTTCTTTTTTATATGTGACATAAACCTCTAGAAAGAAACCAATCTGTTAAGACCTTCTGTGTCCAACTTCTTTGTTTTATGATGTCGTGTTACTTGATCACTTGTTTTATGCGTAGTTACTCTGAGATTGTAATATGCTTCTTGGGTTTCTTATTGTTTGTTTTTTTTTGGGGTGGGGTGGGGGGGGAGGGAGTTAAATATTGTGTGTTTTTCTTAGACTCATTGTCCCTTGGCGTCCCTCATTTCCCATATTCAAGTGTTCATACTTACTGCTGTATTATTTATGTGATCATTTAAACGCCTGACATTTTAAAGATGCTTTTGATTTTGGTATCTTTTTTCTAAATAATGTCGTTACTTATTTTGTTCGAATTGTTTGACATTTTTCATGTCGGAGTTTTTACAGCGGACTATAAGGTATTGGTTTTTTCATTGTTGATGGACGTCCGTAGTTCTATATTTGCTTAAATGCACGTCATTTAAATGTATAATTGTCTAATTACAAATCATACCATATCTTCTCATTTTGTATATGAATAAAATGATAACAAATACTTATCTGTTCCAGTTCCACCGGAATGCAGTGAATGTGTCAGCTTCGGTATGTCTTTGTACAAAATTATTGAAATTACAGCCACTTGGTCAGAGGCAATGGTAAAGTATTATTTGTTCATTGGTATATATAAACTTTCTTAGAAAAGTCTTTATGACCAAAACGTTGGTTACTGCAATCACATATCTACCTTTTTCTAAAAACTAAGATGGTCCGGAAAAGAAGCAGTTTTGCTGTACTCTTTACCCTGTTGTGTTGCTTTAAATACTTTTATTAACCGAACTCGTATATAAAAAAATATTTTGTGTTCTAACGTGATTATTTTTGTAGCATTTTCCTACTGTTTCTATTTTGGAATTTTCTATTTGTCATTGTTATCAGTCCTACTTCGATTTTTGAATTTTATGACTATTTCGTTGGTTTATTTTTCCTTAAATTTCAATCATTTATATAAATGCTCAGGCAAACACAATGTTCACACATTGCAATTAATATCAAATGTATACACTTAGACCTACTAAATGTAAAAGAGACAATTCATTTATGATTGTCTTGTTGTAAGATTTGTATCCCAATTAATAATTAAAATAAAATTTCATACATTTCGTGTGTCGAAACCTCCTTTCCTCCGTTAGGACAGGTCACATCTAAATCAGTTGAAACTGTAAAATGTAAAACTACATAGACAAGTAAAAAGCTACATGACCAAATGAAATCCAAAAACAATAGCCAGATGTATCATTTTACGTGATCCAAGTTGGTTCTACGGATTATAAATAATTTTTTAATTCCCTGATTTTACCCATAATCATTTACATGTGATTCATTTGATCTTTTTCACTATATTTTATATTTCAGAATAATTGTACATGTTTTGGGGGAAATTTGGCTGAAATAGAAACTGACGCTGAGAGCGGGTTTATCACAAATGAAATATTCACAAGAAACACTGGGGGTATGTTTATAATTTTACTATAATAGTATACAAGTTTCTATAATTTTTAGCCGCTTGATCCTTTTCCTGACCTGTTGATAATTTTTATTTAATCAACATTTGGTTCGTTTGATCTCAGTTTTTAATTGGTCAATATTCGATTTTGACGTCAAATTGTCTTGATTTCCTCTAAATTTCCTATTGTCACGTCATGAAAAAAGGCTACCAAGCCTGATGGAGTCACATGGAAAAAACACTTCTTTTTGCAGATCATTCGAAAAGAAGGATTAAGATTGTCTGCATATATATCTTCTAAAAACCATAAGAGAAACAGATTTCACCACCACATCTCGTGCACTACAATATTTATCAACTCCCGATAGTTGAATTTTAAATATTTAAAGTTTAACTGTCTCGAATGGATAAATACCGTATCACACTCGATGCAATTGTAGAATCTATATTTATTTGGTTCTGGTTTAGGTGATAACATTTCGAAGATAATGTTATACAATGTTTGAATATTTCATGCAAACAAAATCTATCATCGTGTCCAAAATGTTGATGTATTGGTACTGTTAACATATCTCTTAGCACACTAGCACAGCTTTATATTATTAAACAGTTTTTGGGTTGTTTTTTTTTTTTTTTTTTTTTTTTTTTTTTTGTTTTGTTTTGTTTTTTTTTTTTTTTTTTTTTTTTTTTTTGTTTTTTTTTTTTTTTTGTACAGTTGCTATTCTTTCTTAATTTAATAAATGCACATGTATGATGTTTTTAAGAAAACCTTGCACAATTAATATTTTGATTGTATTTACTATTCCCACATTTAATTCAAATTGTTTCTCTGTCATACAGAACGTTATAATGCCAATATCTGTACTCCAGTACACACGACAAACGTAAACATTCATTGTGAAACAATCCTCAATAGGCATGAAATATTGAGTCAGAAGGTTAAGATTATCTATATTGATTTGCAGGATTTTTAAACGGAGCGAAAACTGTGGTCAACGGGTAACTATCTCCATCTATGAATGGTAATCATAAATAAAACAATATGCAAATGAAACGACAGTTCAACGACACAAAGAAACTTGGTACCATACAAATCCGAAAAAAAACAGAGTGTTTAATTTATTCATTGTAACTACATGTACTCTTCTTTTGTAGGTTCTTGTGCGTGAACTTTAATCACATATTGACTTAATCATATCGAACACTGAGATTTCCATTTCTAAATATATGTCATTATTGTTTTTATTTTCAGCAGTCGGATACTGGTTAGGAGGTTACAACTTTAACAATGATAGTGATTTAGAATGGATTAGCAAATCAAATGAAAGGATGCCATATACTAATTATGCCCCCAACGAACCAAATCAACCAGCCAGTGAAAATTGTTTAATGGCCTTTAAAGATTTTAATTTCGAATGGGTAGATGTATATTGTCACTTGAAAGGTGCATACATATGTGAGTTTTGAGACTCTTTCACAGGATGCATTGGGAAGCGGTGGCTAGGGTAGACAAGAAACTAAATTTATTGAGTCATCGACTGTGTGCGACAAATTGATCTTAAAAAGAGTTTGTTCATATTGAAAATATCTATGATTCTTATCCGATTTGTATGATGAAAAATTTATTTTTCTATATCGCCAAATCCCCACTTTCTTTGAATCTGCTGTCTATGCATCTATGCATGTTAAGTCTTTTCATATAAAGCCTTAGCATGAGTTATCTTCCAATTTGTCTAAAGTTTAAATGCAATTTGCTGTACAATAATGTCTTGTTGTAAAAACCTGTCTCCTCAAAGCTCAATATGTCCAAAATAAACTGTCATACATTTTGTGTGTAGTGTCTTGATTAAGATTTTGTTGTTCCAGTACATATTGTGCAGATTGTATCTTCTCCGTACCATGCTTCTTTTGCAAAACATTTCAACAGTAATTTATATATTTAAAATGATTGAAAAAAAAATTTCACTCACTCAGGTTTATCAATTCACAAAATACTAATGATATAGTGCTGATATCTTATAAACTTTTATCAGCATGCCGTTATCCCTAACTCTACACCTCAGATGAAAGAATTACGTATAATTCTTTTATATGTAAAAATTTATATTGAAAAAAAACGACCATGCCTGATGACGTCACATATAAAGAACACAACTTTTTTTGAAAAAGAAGGATAAACTTTGTTTTGACATCGTCTAAAAATCATTAGAGAAACATATTCCACCACTATAACTCGTGTATTACGATGTTTATCCACTTTCAACAGTTAAATTTTTATGTATTTAAAACGTTCGGCAAGCCTACCGCTTTGGATTCGAAATGTAACTGTCTCGAGCGGAGAAATATCGTAACACACTTGATTCAGTGTGTTACGCCAGAAAATCGCCTTTTAATTGTAGCCAACAAAAGACACAAATCAATAATAAAATGAAACAAGATTTATTATACACAAGTCTACAAGAAATATTACATAAAAAGAAATGTCAACTTAACTGTCAAAATATATGTCCAATCTTTTATCTTTTCTTTATCCGGAAATTTTCTCGGAATCCACAGAATATTATATCCAATATGTCACAATCTAGTATGATGTAGTTTGTAAATAAAAGTGTCAATCCAACTGCTCAGAATGTTGATGTCTATCGATGTCTAAGTCTATCTATGTCTAAGTCTAACTTTAGGGTCTGCATTCTTATATATATACTCAAACGGAAACTTCTAGACAACGCTAGAAATATAAATTACGCATCTTTTGTTATGATCCTTCTGGAAACGTTATGTAAGTGAAATAGAAAGTTACAATCATTCCATGAGTATCAATGATTGTTCCAGTGAATTCTTAACTGCATAGTTGTAACACAATGTATATTATTTTGTACACAATGTATATAATAGGCCACACAAAACAAATTAGGCCAACTAAATAAATATGATAGTTACAATATCATAACAAGTGGTGAAATCTATATTTATCTTCTGGGCGACGGAATAATATCATTTCACAGTGATGGAATTTTGTATTATTTTTATTTAAATAACTTATCAAATTATTTGTTTTTTATACATTATAATTATTTGTAAAGTGTCATTACATTAATTGTTTAAGCTAATACTTTGCACTGCTTTAGTCCATACTGATTGTAAAGTGAGGAATACAGAAAGCTGTAAAACAGCATATCATATTGTAAAAGCCACAACTTTTATAGCACTCCGAGGAATCATATTCAAATATATTTGTCTGTATTTTTCTACCGATCGATAGATATTTTTATTTTAAAGTACAACTTGGTACATGTACATAAAAACAAATATTACAATTTTAAAACTACGTTCATAGTCAGTAAGACGTATTTTGATACCAACCAACCCTTAGAGGCTTATGAAGCACGAAGCATTGTCGTTCATGTACGCATTATTATGTGAATAAATTTCAAAATCATATAAATCTGAATTATATCTGAGGCTTTAATTTTCTAGGTAGTTTCAATACATCAGTTGTTTAAATAATTTGAAAATAAGGGTGTAAGTAGGTGTTTACTTATAGGTTTGTCAGTGTATGGAATTTTGTAGTGAGTTTTAAATTTTGATCTTCTATATCATTGTTGGGGATATTGCAGAAAATGCTTTCCTTAAACTTCCAGAGCAGTTGAAGACCACTTTGTATATGAATACATAGGCAATTCAAGGAAATTCTTTCTGTATGCTAAATTTGCATATTCGGAGCAATAGATGTACATGAAAAAGCAGGAAGTTAACGGTTGTCTTTCTTTGTTCTTATCTGCATTTTTATCATGTTTAAATTAGGACTTGTAAAAAAAAATTAAAAGAAATAAAAATAAAAAGATGAAAAAAAAATCGTAAATCAGACAACTATCCACCAGATCTAGAGCCAATTAATACGTGGATGAAAGTATTATAGGTCACTGAACGGCAATGACCAAAGTTATATAGTAAAGTAAGCTATAAAAGACCCCAGTATGACAAAATGTTTAACATTTCAAACGGAAAATCCCTAAACATGTTTTTTTTTTTTTTCTGTAAAAGAAAACTTCTGTACCAATTTGTATAGACGTCACAAGAGTGCCTAGAATTTACTAAAAATCTGACTTGTCATATACGATACCATAACATAACCTTCAAGTTCATTCTTCTAGCACAAACATTTCTGCTAAATACCTTTAAGCAGTTTCTGGTATTCTTCGTACTTCAAAGACCAGTTTAGTACCGTTCAGTCCATTTAACAAAAAATAAAGTAAAGTCACCAATTTCAACACTGAATCAACAATACATGTCTAAATCGCAAACTAAAAAGTTGTTTTCCACATATATCAATATCCCCGAAATCGAAATATCATTCTGAGTTTTACACTGCTATTGAAGACACTTGGGAACAATGTATGCAAAGTTAATTTGTTTGAAACAGTATTGATTAAAAGATATATCTGATGCTTATTAAAATGCAAACTATAATTTATTTAAATATTTAATTCTTTTGATAGTTATCGTGTGGTGTTGCAAATTGGGTTTTACTTTTTAATTCTCCATCGTTTAGGGCAGAAACAATCAATCCTCCGTTTAGTAGACTGAATTACCAAAAAATCGTCGTTGGCGCACATTTTAACTTTTGATTCAAATAATGTGAAGTTTTGTTAAAAAGTAAAAAACAAAAATACCGAACTCCAAGGAAAATTTAAAACGGAAAGTCCCTTAACAACTGGCAAAATGAAAAGCTCAAACACATCAAACGAATGGAAAACAACTGTCATATTCCTGACTTAGTACAGGCATTTTCTTATGTAGAAAATGGTGGATTATACCTGGTTTTAAAGCTAGCCAAACCTCTCACTTGTATGACAGTCGCATAAAATTCCATTATATTGACAACAATGTGTGAACAAAACAAACAGAGATAATAGGTAAAAATGTCAAAAATAGGGGTACATCAGTCAACATTGTGTTATAATCTCTATCACTTTAAAAACAAACAAATATGTCACCAAAGAAAAAAACGGTATATAGACAAAGGACATACGCAACATTGAAACACAAGAATACAAATAAGACAACAGCACAACAACACAATGGCGGGATGTACAAGTACCGAGCCACGTATAAAGGATATTACCAAAAATGGACCAAACAGTAAACGTTAATAATTTAAAAAGACAAATAAAAGAACACTAATTTATCGCTACATTAAAGGAACATTATATGAGATGAAATTGATAATGCAAATATTTTTATAACACTTTTAAAACAAGACAGATTTAACACATTTGTGTGTAGGATTTTGAAAATCTTATTGGTTCACACTATATTAGTATATGCATCACAAATTCCTCTCTTCGTGCCAGTTCTTAACTTTTTATTACAGCCACGTATTTTATAAAGGGTGGGGGAGTATAATATTCAATCCTGGTTCCCAGTTTAAAAAACAAAAATGTATTGCCAGACAAAAAAAGAATAAACACTTTATCTTAATAGTTCGTTAAAAATTGTTGGAAACATAATCTGCTTTTCCGCGATAGAAATCTCATGAAAAAAAATCCGAAACAAACATAGTACCCCCTTTCATAAACTAAGTTGATACAACATGACTTGTATTTTTCATACATCGTAACAATTCATTTGTGTCTTGCTTCATGTAGTTACTTTAATATTTTTATTGTAAATGGATAATGATTTTTAAAGTTTATATCTAGATTAATTAGTTAGTTTTATTTCACATTATGAATTAGCCGTAGGGCGTATTTAAACCTAAACGCATCAGAAAAGAGTATCTCACTTTAGTGTGGTGGATAAAACTTTGCAAAAAATAATATTTCCTAACGGTATAAAAGTCAGATAATGCATAACATACCTCGAGGTGCCAGGATTGCCCAAAGAAAGATCTCCCTACAGACGGTCTTTCATTTGATCGATCCTGACACCCCTCAGTGTGTTATACGACAGGAAATACCTTTGTATATGAATTATCTATAACGGAATTTACCTTTATCTTACTTTTGGATTACTAATTGGATTATGGGTGCTTTGCTCAAATTCCACTAATAAAAATGTTGACTATAGATCAATATGTAGGGTGCAATGGAAATCACCATGCTGAAATGCTGATAATTTTGACTTCATTTAGACAGAAACAGTATGCTGGTCAGGGTCGGATATATTACATTGCAACAATCCAATAGTTCAAGCCACGTGTTGCTCAATCTTAAGTTTTCTATATAGTTTTTGTGCTCTTGATTGTTTTTTCGTCGTCTTTCATATATTGTCATTGTGTTGTCAGTGTCTCTTCGACTAATGAGTTTGTATGTTTCTTTGGTATGTTCCTCATCTTTTAAAGAGTTGCAAAGGGTCAAAAGCAAAAAACATACATCGACCCGTTCTAAACAGTGGTAAGAATTCAGGCATTAGTCAGATCCTTTGTACTCAATAAATTTGTTTATAACATATAACATACATCATATACTTTTATATCTTTCAACTAACCGGCTATAATGTTTCTTTTTTTGTAAAGGTTACAAAATTTACAAATTTCTCTGACTCTGTATTTTGTTATATTATTGATAGAGACAACATGTTAAGAGGAATAGACTGTATTTCATTTGTATGAAAACATGCTGTTTTGAAATCTTGTTCCCTGCTCTGTTCATTAGTTTGTTGATGCATTGTATAATTGTTATATATTTTTTTCCATTAAATTTTAAGATATCTAACAAACAAGTCATTATATATATGAAAATTGAATTCAATAAGCCGAATAAAACTTCGAAAGAAATCGACGTCGATAAACTTCAGGATTAAAGAGATCACTTTGACTTTGTTAACTTTCAATTTCTTTGTGTTTTGTTTAATAAAGTGATCTGCGAAAGGATATTATGATCACACAACATGTATCACACATCGTTATTCATGTTTTGCTTAAGAGTTGTAATCACATTTAAAGTAAGGGTGAATCAATCTTTGAACCTTTTACATGATTTAGTATCCACTAATATTCAGTACGTTGTAAAATGTATTTACATCAGTACACATAATTAACTCATCAAACATACGAAGATAAACATTTTGTAAACGACTCATCAGTGACGCTCGAATATCAAAAATTCAAAAGGTCAAATAAAACATAACGAAGTTGATAGGCATTGAGGACCCAAACTTCCGAAAGGTTTTGCAAAAAAAAAAAAGCTATAGTTATCTATTCCTGAGGTAGAAAATCCTTAGTATTTCGGAAAAAAGGTTATGTGAACAGTTAATTTATAATAATGACCATATCAATGATAAGGCATGTCAACTCAAAAGTGCTCACTAAATGGCATTCATTAATAGTTTCTTTCACTTATGTTACATGTATTAGTAAATTTGTTTTATATAAAATTGTTATTTTGTTTGAAACATTAGTCATTTCTAATACATGTGCAAACTCCTTCTTATCCATCACACGTTTATCTGTTACACATATATGCTGACAATCTTACTCATATTCAAGTTTTGATCTTTCAAAAGTTTCGATATCATTCTTAACAAAAGAGTAGACATTAGTGTTCCAAAGATACATAACACTACGTTTATGTTTATGTTTTGTTACGATTTTACCTTTACGTTTATACTGTAGTTGCTGCACACTAACCACTTATGACAAACACTGTCTTTTCTATAGTATAATTCACAGCGTAGTATTTAGGGAAAAATAGCATTAAGGTATACTTAAGGCCCTAAGTAGGGCAAACAACCTAGTGGTTATGTTATAAACACTATAAAGGTATTACATATATATTATCAATGTGTTATATTTTCTAAAATAAACTTCATCAGGTACGCTCAGAATCATGCAGCAAAGACTGATCCATGATAATATAGCCAATAGTTTGATATCTATTAACGTTTCATATTATTGATATATGTTTTCATCGTACCATTTTAATAAGTTGAATCTTTTCACGGACACTGATCAGTTTTTAAAAGTTATATTCTTCTCACATTACAAAATTGATTATTGATTGTTTTACAATAATTGCTATCAAGTTGTAAAATGGTTATTACATGAAACTGATATATGGATTACAGCAAAACCTGAGCTGAAAATAATGTTTTACATTTGTCTATTATTTTTTTTTTTTTTTTTGTGCAATGATAATCTATACCATTACATCACATGTATTAGTTTCGGCGTTAATTGACACGTAGGTGAAAAAAACTGTCAAAATTGTTTACCGAGCCATTTCAAGTCATCATTATTGCTAAAATTGATGATCGCATATCTATTAACCAAAAGGAAAAAGGTTTTAGATGATCTGATATGATCAGAGAAAACATCTGAATCTTTTGTTACAATGTATACTCTTGCAATATCCAAATGACTCTGTTACCGTACTGTTTAAGCAGCTGTCGCATCTATTCTATTATTAATAAAATCTTCAAAAAAAAATATTAAGAAGACACGAAAAAAATAATTGCCATATTATACCCAGCGAATGTAAGATAGGTAATTGTATAATGAAAATAATATGAGTTACATAGTGTGCTAGTGACCTAATACGATATATATAGGGTCAGTAAACTCCATATGGGGTGAAAGCGTTTAACTACGCCTACTAACCCCATATAAAATATACACGGTCTCCACGCAGTCGCTTTTGACCAATCATATTCCCTGAAATGTATAGGAGGTAAGATAACACTTTTATAATATAGCTTATAGAATGTTTGCTGGTAATCCAGATGAGGCAATATAATTGACTGCATGTAGGTTTTAAGATCTTTCAATGTCTACAGTTATCAAACAATATAGTTGAATACAAATTCCAATAATCTTAAAATCTGTATTGACATTGAAGTTCTTTTGATATCCAAACATAATAGTGTTTTCTTGTACGATATTCATATTTTAATATGGTTTTGAAAGTATTATGAAAGATAATCTCTTCCTTACCATAATATATTCCTTTTGTTTTAAAACCGTCAGGATTAATAAGGATTGATATTTTGTTTTAGATACATTTGTACATGATTTTTTTATCAGTTGTTATTAGCTTTGAACTAGCTGTCAGTAAGTGCGAGTTCTCTCAGATCTGTACTTATTTTCCTTTTGTTGTTAGGGATGAGGGATGGATAAATACCCTGCCACGTACAGTCTGTGTTTATGTTTGAAGTTTTCTTCTTTGTATCGATCTGATGAGTTAGGCCTTTTTTAACTGATTTTTATAGTTTGTTCTTATGTTGTGCTGTTACACTACTGTCCCAGGTAAGGGTCAGGGTTGAGCGCTTACAAATCTGTTTTACCCCGCCACATTCTTTATGCCTGTCCCAAGTCAAGAGCCTGTAGTTCAGTGGTTGTCGTTGGTTCATGTCTGTCATATTTGTTTTTCGTTAATTGTTTTGTTATAAATTAGACCGTTAGTTTTCTAATTTGAATTGTTTCATAATTTTCATGTCAGGGACTTTTCTAGCCTTTTATAGCCGACTAAACGGTATAGGTTTTTTTCTCATTGTTGAAGGCCATACGGTTGCCTATAATTGATTGCTTGCATCCACTTTATTTGAACTTTGGTGGATAGTTGTCTCATGACAATCATACCTCATCTCCTTATTTTTATATTCTAGATGCATGTCTTCGTCGGTTTCCTTTTATTTATTATTTAGTTTGTTAGGTTGTTGTCTGACTGACGCATATACCATCTCTCATTTCGTGATGATAACACTTAATAGTTCATTAAAAAGTAATTCACCATTACTATATGTTCTTGGTTCTCACTTTATTCTGAATATTCTCATTCTCCTATGAGGGTTTCTTTCTATAAGCTTACACAAGCATTTACAGTTTTCCTTGAAAGATGATATTTTATATTCAAAGTTATCTGATCAAAATATCAAAATATTTGAAGATAACGTCCACCAATTTCACTATCGATCATCAGTTAAAATGCGGTTGTCTTTGGCGACGTCGTTATGGACGTTTGTTGTTCCGATATGACGTAACTTTAATTGTTTATACCTGCTTTTGTAAGGGGTTTAATAAATAATGTAGAAGATTCAAAAGGGTGAATTCAAACTCGTTAGTCGAAAAAAAAAGTATTACCAACAATACCAAGCTAAATTAAAAAAGAAGGAGTCATTAAACTATAACAACTAACAGAACGAATGGAAATCAACTGGCATATTCCTACCTCAATATAGCTATTTTCAGAAGAAAATGGTGGTTTCAATTTCTTTCATAGCAATCTCCACCTCCTACTCAACCAGTGGTTCCGACAGAATCAAATAAATCTACAAATTGTGAAAAATCTAAAAACATAATCAAATCGTAAACATTTGTCGTCTGGAAAATGTGGTTTCGTATATATCTGCTCAGAAATATTTTGCAACATTATGGTTGGCAAATGTGTTACTTTAGTAAGGTCAGTTGATCACCAAAAAGTCCGGTTTTTTTACAATGGTATTTCTAACAACATCTTTACATGAATTCACGTATATAATGTTGTCAGGAACAATAAATATCTTATTAAAGGGTTAAAAAAACCCTCATCAAAGATACCAGGCTTATAATTGTGTACGCCAAAGGCGATTTTCGTCTACAAAGAAAACTCGGCAGAGACGTTAGAAATTCTCCATAAAAAAATATGGTCGCAGTTTGAGTTTATCAAAGTATTATCTTTGGTATGATAGAAAAACTGTGGAAAAATACTCAATTCTTAATTACGTAAGTAAAAGAAATAAACACTTAATAATTTTCGTGCGTCCGAGGTGCTTCTGGGTTTAATTTCATCCGTAACGATCAAACCTCAACATTTGAAAGTCAGATACGCGTCAATACGCCGTAATGCATTGAGTTATATACTTTTTTTCATTTAATTGGAAACCATTAACTGATCTAAAAAATAGTTGTAGTTTTAAAGTTTTTGTTGAAATAAATGTAGGTAAATACAACAATAATAATAATGAAGGAAATTGTATTAATGAACGATCTGAAACCATTTTATGAAAATAAACGTTTAGGCTCATTTCTCAAACAATAGTTATATAATTATTTAAAACCAAAAACAATATCAGATTTTCCGGCATAAAATTTGATGACATCGGGACAATTGTTTTAAAAAATAAAAGAAAACTATAGAAATTATCCATTTTGCCAGCCTCTATGTCTACCAATCCGCTAATGAAATAATTAACATAAACTCATAATTCTAATACTAAAAGCGTTACTGTTAAGTTATTATTCAGATACTTTCTTGTTGACAATTCAGTTCAGTACTAAAGTGGGTAATGAATCAGATTTTGCTTGAATGTGCTATTTGTTTAAATACACATTTTTTAAATACTATATATTGTATAAAACATTTCCAAGTGTTTTGTTTTAATAATAACGTATTTTATTATAAAATACTGGGTGATTTTATTTACAATTACCATCAAGTTGAAAACCTATTCAAGTTACTTGTTCACCAATCATTACTTAGTATTTAACTTGACCCATATTTTTAGTTCCTCGAATCAGAATTCAGAGACGGAATACCTTCAAAATCGTTCCTTCTCAATTTTTTCTTATGAGTTCATAGAGTCAATTTTAGTTTTCATATACAAAATCAACAGTCAAAGATGTCAAAAGATAAGTAACATTTATGTTTTAATATGTTTAGATAAATAAGTAAATATTGAAAGCAAAGCCTAAAAGTGTACGATTAACAAAGAAATGTCTATTGTTAATGAATGCGCTTTTATCAAAAGATATTTTTGTTGTCGTACGAATCATTTGAATTGTTTAATCTAACAAATATCAATACGTTTCAATGTTTCCTCTTTGCAAAGGTTTTAAAATGAACAAAATTGTCCATTTGTATGAATATATACTGTTTTGAAATATTATTGCCTATTATTTTCAGTCCTGTGTTATTTTGTTGTATGAATGTCATGCAATTTAATTACTTTTTAAATTGAGTGTTGTATACAATATGCAGTTTAAGTATTTATACCTGAAATTTTGTCCTTTAGGGCCTTTCCTAGCTTACTATACTAATTGGGTTTTGCATACTGCTGAAGACTGTATGGTGATCAGTAATTGTCAACATCGTTTTATGGATCGTTGTCTCATTGACAATAATACATTATCTGTTTTATGAGATTGAAATGTTTCTCCAAACATACACTCACTTTTATAAGATAATAACTTGGAGATAAAGATGTGTAAGTCATTATTTTTCACGTACGGTATTTTTCTCCCGACTAGGTATGTTTTATTCTCTTTTAAAGGGACGACTATTTTAGATAGTGGTTTCCTTATAAATTGTAAATATATACACAATATGAGGGTCCTGTTGTTATAATGGGAAGTTAACATTGAGAAAGTTAAACTAATATCTTTTACTTGCAAGTTTATCGATGTTGATTTCTTTGGATGTAGTATTCGGTATACTGGAATGCATATAATGTATATGTTTGTTAGTTGCATTTACTTACACATCTTTATCTCCAAGTTATTATCTTATAAAAGTGAGTGTATGTTTGGAGAAACATTTCAATCTCATAAAACAGATAATGTATAATGGTCAATGAGACAACGGTCCATTAAATGATGTTGACAATTACTGATCACCATACAGTCTTCAGCAGTATGCAAACCCAATTAGTATAGAAAGCTAGGAAAGGCCCTAAAGGACAAAATTTCAGGTATAAATACTTAAAACTGCATATTGTATACAACACTCAATTTAAAAAAGTAATTAAATTGCATGACATTCATACAACAAAATAACACAGGACTGAAAATAATAGGCAATAATATTTCAAAACAGTATATATTCATACAAATGGACAATTTTGTTCATTTTAAAACCTTTGCAAAGAGGAAACATTGAAACGTATTGATATTTGTTAGACGAAACAATTCAAATGATTCGTACGTCAACAAAAATATCTTTTGATAAAAGCGCATTCATTAACAATAGACATTTCTTTGTTACTCGTACACTTTTAGACTTTGATTTCAATATTTACTTATCTATCTAAACATATTAAAACATAAACTGTTACTTATCTTTGACATCTTTGACTGTTGATTTTGTATATGGTTTCAACCTCCAGTTGATGGTTGTTTTGATGTCACGTAAAACCATCATATAACACCATTGGTCGATGCATTTGTATCAATGTTCATTATTACAAGGTATTTGTTGTTTATTAAAATATATATTCGATTAGTGTCTGGTACATCCTGTACCAAGTCAGGAAAATGGCCATTGTTATATGATAGTTCGTTTCTGTGTGTGTTACATTTTAATGTTGTGTTTTGTTGTGTCGTTGTTCTCCTCTTATATTTGATGCGTTTGCCTCAGTTTTAGTTTGTAACCCGGATTTTTTTTATCTCTATCGATTTATGAGTTTCGAACAGCGGTATACTACTGTTGCCTTTATTTATATGCTTTTCATTTTGTCTTTTAACTTTGTTATTATTAGGTCGTCATTGCTTAGTCTTTTGTAGTTGAATCATGCATCTGGTGTACAACATCAAATGCCTTTTATCTTTGCTGAGTTTCTTTGGGCATCATGATGAACTATTGAATTGAAATAACATGGTTTTATTTTACAGCAACGTTTTAATGCTTTGGAACTTTAGAAAGGACTACTATCAGAAATAATTACATATTCTTCTTTAGAAAATGAACATGGTGTATTTCTTTTCCGATAAAAACTAAAATTAGCTCTATGAACTCATAAGAAAAATTGAGAAGGAACGATTTTGAAGGTATTCCGTCTCTGAATTCTGATTCGAGGAACTAAAAATATGATCAAATATGGGTCAAGTTAAATGCTAAGTAATGATTGGTGAACAAGTAACTTTAATAGGTTTTCAACTTGATGGTAATTGTAAATAAATCACCCAGTATTTTATAATAAAATACGTAATTATTAAAACAAAACACTTGGAAACATTTTATATACAATATATAGTATTTAAAAATGTGTATTTAAACGAATAGCACATTCAAGTAAAATCTGATTCATTACCGCATGCTTAAATGCGAATATCACTTGATACATTTAGTGCGTCCAAAACTCTTTTCGGGATTTGCATTGATCAGGAACGGTCAAACGTAGATATTTAAAAGCAATGGATGTATGAATACGGACGTCAAGTTACATTCAGATAGGTTGGTTATGTTGAGAAATGTTGATTCGTTTAAAAGTATCTGTTGATACATGCATAAACGTTATACCTCTATTGCAAAGTATGTGACATCTTCTTAGAAAACTTCACCAGGAACGTTGATAGTAATGCATTAAACGGTCCGATGATAATATAGAAAATGTCTAGGTATTAATTAACGTTTTGAATTATTAATTTATAAAATTCAATTCTACTATTTATTTTGCTAAAGAATTTCCACGTTCGTTGATAAGTTTTCAATTGGCATCAATAAGCACAGCAGAAAACAGGTAAATGGTCACAATTTGCTGTCCATTTATATGATTGGTGTGGATTCCAACAGATGCACTACCACATACAATAGACGTATTTACACTTGTATGCAAATTTGTCCGCCATTACGGAAAATCACACAGGTTCCCTTAACTTTGACATCATAATTCAAAACATTTGACGTCACAATTTAAAAGTGATTGTTGCCTGACGTCAAAAGGTGATTTGGAGTAGATCTAAGGTCATTTTGGAGGCAAAATATAGCTAAATACCAAAAGTGTAAATACGTTTATACAGCTGAAACAAATGGATTACATTTGGCATGTGAATACCTCTAACTGCTATATTAAAAAAAAAACATTCATTTGAGGTGATTATCTTTAGCTTAAAAAAATCACTCAATGGGTTCAGCTCGGTGCTGACATCAATTAAAACATCCAAAATACAGGGCTTATAAAAGAGAGGCGAAAGATAACAAACAGACATTCAAACTAGTCGAAAATAAACTGACAAGGCCATGGCTAAAAAAGAAAAAGACCAGCAGACAAACAATAGTACCCCACCAAAAACTGGGGGTGATCTCAGGTGCTCCGGAAGACTTAGCAGATCCTGCTCCACATGTGGCAACCGTCGTGTTGCTCATGTTAGTACAAACCCGGTTACATAGTATATATGTATATAACATACTATAGACGACAGACGCGAGTTACATAGTGTTATCAGTGGCGTTCCATATGAAACAGTTAGGTAATCAAATGAATTAGGAAATTTAGGAGAATTCAATATCAAATATTGTTGTTATTGTAAAGTGTGAGTTAATTGATTATATAATTTTATTAAAGCTAAAATGGACCTTCTTTTATATCGATGTTCCTTTTCTGTTTTTTTTTTTTTTTTTTATTTTACTTTGCCTCCAGTATATCTGGTGAGATAACAACTGGATGTAAGTGAAAATTGGAACAAATGTTTGTGGCAGCGCATTATTACCATACTTTGATTATAAAAGGTTTCAATATTTGATTCAAAAGAAATTTTTTTTTTTTTTTTTTTTTTATTTGTGTGAATTTTAAAATTGTAAACATCAATATTTCGAACGTTTTTTCTTTCGTGAGTTTAGTGGTTGAGTAGAGAAAAAACTATTATATGATTTCCGTGCGCACAAAAACGTGAATATGAAAAAATAAAATATTGTTTGGATAAAAAAAAACTTAATATTTTTGGATTACGATGCTTGGCTGATAGTTTAATCAAAGAAATAGCCATTCATAAACTTCTGCTTGTTGTTGCAGACGTATATTATTACACTATCTGAAATATTATATTTGATTATAAGACATATTCTTCTATTTATGGTTTTAATTCATCCCCTTTTTATCCTCATCCGCATTTTCGCTAATCGGCTAAATTTTGTATTTTCATTTCAACATTTGGTGTGTGTGACCTAAGCCTTGTGATATCTGATAAATTAGTTTACAGAGAGATTTTCATATACGACATGAAACTGAAATAATCTTATTCTAATTATACCAGTAAAAAAGAAAAAAAATATGTGTTTTGATTATAATTAAGGTCAAGTGACAAAGTACTTGCATGCTATAATTGATACATTTTTAGCACTCATGTAAGTTTATGAATAATAATAATAATCATGATTAAATATCATGTTATTTTACGATTGCTTGTCCCGGTTATTAAGAAGACAATTTACAGTTAAGACTTCTTTTGAAATCTTTTCATGTATTACGCTTCCAAAATTATTGGTCTCCACCCATCGCGATGAATGTTTTTCTCGGAATAGTTTTCTTTTGCGCAAATCCGAATACATTTACATGATGTAAAGATAGGAACAAAATGTGTTATCATTTAAAACAACAATTATTTGAAAAATTAAGAAAACAATTTAAAACAGACAGCTTTATTAATAGATATCAGATTGCATCTTGAAATAAAACTTTTCTCGATAATTTTAAAAACTTTGAAATTCTATTTTTTTTTTTTTCAATAGTCTCTCTATTAAAATTATTAACACTGAATTGATAAAGCGTTATATTGTCATGTATTCATGTATTCTCTATGTTATTCTATGAGTGTTAAAAACATTGACCATTTTGTACATTTTGTACTGTTAATATTAATTCTCAAAAATGGGTAGTGGCTTTACAATTTGGTTATATTTCAGTTGTTTTATGTTCAGTGTTAGCTGCTAATTCACCTTTTCATAGCATCAGAAATTGATAATTAGAATGGAAATTACCTGGTTAAGCTTAAAATTTGTTTATATTGTTGCATAAAGAAATGAAGTTAAGGTTTTCTCCTCATTATTCATTTGATAATTTGTAATCCCATATGTCAATAAAATGTATGATTACACTATATGATCAGAAAATTATGCAACATTCATGGAAAATTAGCAGATGACGCATATGAGTATCTTTGTTTAGTTTGTGTGCATGCACTACAATTAAATTTCATTTGTTTGGAAGAACTAGACATACAAATACAGTAATACAATGCATTTTAATAGGCATTTTTTGTTAACGATATTTCATCCAATTTGAATCATAACCAATACATTACGATACCTGCTTTTAGGGTCATCCATATGAAGGATAGATTAATAAGAAGTCTTATGTTTTATCCTTATCGGTATTCTAGACATTTGACCTTTAATTTCGTATTCAATGTCATGTATGATTATGTTCTGCTGAAATGCAAATAAGCATTTTTGCTCTGTCTTTAGTTTGCTAGGTTGTGTTTTGTATACTGTTGTTTGTTTGTTGTTATTTTTTTATTTTTTTTTTTTTTTTTTGCCATTTATTTGTCAGTTTATTTTCGACTTATGAGTTTGAATATCCCTTTGGTATATTTCACCTCTCTTTTGCGACAATGTAAAAACTCGTTACAAAATGACCTCAGATTGATTACATGATAACAGATAGCAGACAAAAGCTAGTTTGAATCGATCGAAGACATAATTACAAAACATCTTTGTCCAGTGAGTCGAAATCGGTTTGAAAAAAAACATAAAAAAACTTTCTCTCCTGGCTTCGTGCTAGCTTTTATTTATATGATTATAAGGTTTGGAATTTATGTTGGTACTTTGACATGTTTGGACTACCACACCGCAATGACACCTTACGAATTCAATTTCTCATAGAGCCGTCGACAGAAAGCTCTCTTACGTGGAAGAAAAGTTAGCCATCATTGTTAGTTGATTATATTGTAAAGTTATGTTGTTTCAACCATTCTGACTTGGGTTACGGGACTTCAGACATATTTTGACATTAAGGTCAAGTGACAAAGTACTTGCATGTATAATTGTACTGTTTAGCCTCGATAATATAGACATTTACATGAATAATAATACGTGATCTAAAAGATAATTTATTGTTAATGATTGCTTGTCCGGGTATTAAAAGATAATGTTACATTAAGTTATTACTTTGATAAAATTGTTTAATCAGATTACATTCCAAAATTAAATGATTCACCAAGGTGAATTTTATTCTGGAAAAGTTTCTTGCACAAATCCGAAACATTTACATGATGTAAAGATAGTGCAACAGTTAAATAGATTATGATCATTTAAAAAAATTATTTCCCTAAAATTAAGCAAATCAAATTGAAAACAGTCCTCTTGTTAATCAATTTCGATTTCTTGAAATTTAAATGTACTAATTTTTCTCTGATTTTTAAAAATTTGAATTCTTTTTCTTCAATGGTCTCTCTATTAAAATTATTTAAACTGAATTGATATAAGCGTTATATAGTCATGTATTCCATATGTGTATTCATATTTAATAACATTGACCATTTTGTAAATTTGAATCTGTCTAATATTAATTCTCAATATGGATGTAAGTGGCTTTAGTTTGAATTACAAGTTAAAGAATAAGTTGTTTTAGAATTACAGATTTTAGTGCATAATTACAATTTCAAGCAGTCAAAATTAATAATTACAATGAAATTACCTGAAGTTAAGCCAATACAACAGATATAGATTTACTGAATTGTGTGCATGAATGAATGATTAAGGTTTTCGGTCCATTATTCATGTGATAACTTTTTATCCATTTGAGTAAGTGCATATTACACTTATGAATCTAGAAGAATGTATCAATCATGTCAGTTGGAAAATTAACAATGCACGCATATGGTATTCTTTTTTAAAGGAATTAATGTGTGCTGACTACAATTACATTGGCTATGTTGTTTGGAAAACTAGACATGAACAAATGACAGTAAAGTACAATGCATATTTAAAGGCATTTAATTGTTAAGTATTTATCCAATTATGAATCATAAAAATCATTTACGATACGGCTTTTATGGTATCCATATGAAGCGATAAATTATTCAATTTTGCATCTACCTCTAATTGTGAAGTCCGCATAACAAATATTTCTACAAATTGTGAAAATCTAATGATGTTACATAATCAAATCGTGACATTTGTCTTCATGAATTACATTGATTTCAACATTGTCAGAAAATTTGATGCCAACTATTAGGTTGGCAATTATGTTCACTTAGATAAGAGTCAGATTGTTCAAAATCAGAGTTTATTCTAATTTTGTACAGAACAATAATATCTTATTAAATTGTTTTAAAAAACTATCAAGGAGATAACAGGTCTTATAATTTGACGGCATTATACATTACGAAATTCTACAATCAAAAACACGGCATGACGTTAGAAATTTCCATACAAAATGACGGATCGCAGTTTGATGTTTATCAAAATTAATTTCTCCTTGGTATGAATAAGAAAAAACAAATGTGAAGTAAAATAAGTCACAGCTTCAAATATAATTACGTACTAAGGTAAAAGCCCAAATAAGTACTTAATAATTTATCGTGACGTTCGAGGTGCTTCTGGATTTCATTTTATCAAACGTAATGCTCAAACCTCAACATTTGAAAGTACAGAAGATGCGTCAATACGCCTGATAATGCATTGTGTTGATATACATTGTGTTAACAATGTTATTGTGACCCATCAACCTGATCCTTAAAGAATAGTGGTATTTGTTTAACCTAAATGAGTTTTTGTTGAAATAAATGTCAGGTAATCAAAAATGTAATAGTGAAAGAAATTGCTATCTAATGTGACGATCTGAAACCATTTTATGAAAATAAAACGTTCTTTTAGGTTTAAAAATTTCTCTTAAACTAATAGTTATAATATTTAAAAAACCTAAAAACAATATCAGATTTTCCGGCATAAAATTTCGATTGACATACAAGTGCACATTTGTTTTGCAAAAATGATAAGACAATGACAGTAAAAAATCCATTTTGCCAGCTTCTATGTCTACCAATCCGCTAATGAAATAATTAACATAAACTCATAATTCTAATACTAAAAGCGTTAATGTTAAGTTATTATTGAGATACTTTCTTGTTGAAAATCCAATTCAGTACTATAGTGTTTAGTAGTTTTCAAACAATTCAGTATAGTGTTGTTTCATGTAGGTGCATACCAAATACTGAAAAGTCCAAACTGATCCTAATTGACTGCAAGCGAATTTGATGAACAGTACTGAATTCACCGCAAGGGTATAGTATGAAAATCGATAGAAAGACTGAACATTACTTTATAATTTATTGTGAAGTCTTTTAAGAACAGCAAAGATCAAAATGACTATTTCAGTTTAAATTGAGTTTACCAGTGCTCAATCTAGAAAGATATAATGAACAAAAGGCAAGGATATTATGATAAGTTTGTATCAATGCAATGAGGTATTTGTCAAAAGCGTGTATTTCTGCAGCCTCTTTATAAATAAGCTGTATTCATAATATTTACTGTTAGGAGGATAAGTGTTTGCATACATATAGTAGTAAAATTAATCACTCCACATTCGTTGAAGTAGCAAACCTTTTCCTTTATTAAAAAAACAAGCAATTCATGATTACATTCGGACTCTAATCTGTAAATAATTTTTCGGATGTGCATTAAAGGAATGTGTCTGCAAGTAAGACGAATGTTGCTAATTTAAGGTTCGACTTAAATTAACATAAATTAACGTCAAAACATCAGTCCCGAAACTACTGACAAAACATACCGATATAACAAAAGACAACTGACTTTGGAAAATCACATGAACATGTGACTGTGTTAAACTATTTTGTTTTATTATGAACCGTCCCCTTCTGCTGGATCAATTGAATAAAAAGAATTAACTACGTAAATAAAATATAAGGCTGAAAAAACATGTATGCAGAAAATAAGTAATTGTGTACAACTGCCCTGTGCTAAGTCGTATTTGCTCAAAATAAAGACTTACTTTAACCAAATGTACAGATCTAAAGATAGGCAATTACTTCGGTTTTACTTATACTACACTTAAATCAAACTATATTATTTTAATAGTTAAGAGAATGTGTTTTCGATCAATATTATTTCAGTTGATATAAACAATTTCTATAGACATTGGCGTTGTTAGAGAAAATGATGTTTCCTCTTCCATTATCGATCGCAAAATTCACCAAGTATAAAAAGCTTTTAAATCAGTCTACCTACAAATCAAAAGAAAGATTTGTTTTATATTTCGTTAAATTGTAATTTCCTTGATTGACCCTAGTTGCCAATAACATTATTTTAGATTTCAAAGGCGGATAGTTCTTGATAATTGGTATTATGATAAATATTAAGACTTTTGAATTGGATGAAATTATGAAATTTAACATGTTTTAAAAGATTTCACATTAATTTGATTAACATTATAGATGTACTATTGGTATATCATGTTATATACCCATAGCTGATTAACAATATATTCATATATCCCTTTGATATGAAAGACATCGATATCTTTTAAACATCTTGGTACCGAAGATATTTATAAAACTGTAGGGATACGAAAGTTTCTTTAAAATATAAGTTTTATCAAGTGAATGTGTTGATCAAACATTGCCGTTGTTGTTAGTTCGGCGAATACATTAAATAATAACCATACACATTATGAAAATGAACAATTGGGGTAATGACAATATTGATAAATATCTTTTGATAATAGCACATTCATTCACAATAGACATTTGTTTGTTAATTGTACATTTTAGGCTTTGCTTTCAATATTTACTTATTTATCTAGACATATTAAAACATAAACTGTTACTTATCTTTTGACTGTTGATTTTTAGTATATGGTTTCAACCTCCAGTTGATAAAATTGAGAATGGAAATGGGAATGTGTCAAAGAGACAACAAGCCGACCACAGAACAGACAACAACAGAAGGTCATCAATAGGTCTTCAATGCAGCGAAATTCCCGCACCCGGAGGCGTCCTTAAGCTGGCCCCTAAACAAATATATATACTAGTTCAGTGATCATGGACGTCACACCAAACTCCAAATTATACACAAGAAACTAAAAGTAAAAATAATACAAGACTAACAAAGGCCAGAGGCTCCTGACTTGGGACAGGCGCAAAAATGCGGCGGGGTTAAACATGTTTATGAGATCTCAACCTCCCCTATACCTCTAGGTTGTTTTAATGTCACGTAAAACCATCATATAACACCATTGGTCGATGCATTTGTATCAATGTTCATAATTACAAAGTATTTGTTGTTTATTAAGTGCCAGTCTTTGTAAGAATCAGGCAATTTAGAAAATTTCAAAACATGGCCGAAAAAAAACACCGACCTAACCATCCTATTGAAGATGCCCTCATCCTGAGTTAGAAATATTAGGTCTTTTGTTTCTGCATGTCTGGTAATTCGAGAAATCTCTAGATAAATTTTGGCTAGAATAGTAGCAAATTACAGAGTTAGCTCCCTTAATTTTTATTTTCTAGTGCATTTCAACCAAATTATATCTTGAATTACCAGAACAGGAAAAGGAAACGAATGTTATATTCGTGCATCATTACACAATTTGAACATAAATTGATGTAAACTTGAGTGGGTTTTGTTTGTCATGTTTTCACCACTGCCTGATTCTTAGTCAGATTGGCACTTAAAATAAAAATTTGATTAGTGTCTGGTATTTGCCCTTCATTTTTCTTTTAACTTTGCTATTATAAGGTCGTCATAGCTTAGTCTTTTGTAGTTGAATCATGCATCTGGTGTACAACATCAAATGCCTTTTATCTTTGATGAGTTTCTTTGGGCATCATAATGAACTATTGAACTGAAATAACATGGTTTTATTTTACAGCGACATTTTAATGATTTGGAACTTTAGAATAAACTCATCATAGATACC
Organism: Mytilus coruscus; assembly: GCA_017311375.1. Classification (NCBI taxonomy): domain Eukaryota; kingdom Metazoa; phylum Mollusca; class Bivalvia; order Mytilida; family Mytilidae; genus Mytilus; species Mytilus coruscus. The sequence continues at coordinate 28,863,638 of CM029604.1, read as the reverse complement.
AGGATTGAAATTTTGTATTTGCGCCAGACGCGAGTTTCGTCTACAACAGACTCATCAGTGACACTCGAATCAAAAAAAGCTAAAAGGCCACATAAAGTACGAAGTTGAAGAGCACTGAGGACCAAAATTCCTAAAAGTTTAGAAAGGACTGCTATCAGAAATACTTACATATTTCTCTTTAGGAAAATGTTCATGGTGTATTTCTTTTCCGATAGAAAACTAACATTAACTTTATGAACTCATAAGAAAAAATTGAGAAGGAACGATTTTGAACGTATTCCGTCTCTAAATTCTGTTTCGAGGATCTAAAAATATGGGTCAAGTTAAATACTAAGTAATGATTGGTGAACAAGTAACTTGAATAGGTTTTCAACTTGATGGTAATTGTAAATAAAATCACCCAATTTGTTATAATACAATAAGTAATTATTAAAACAAAACACTTGGAAACATTTTATATACAATACAGGGTATTTAAAAATGTATATTAACAAATAGCACATTCAAGCACAATCTGATTCATTACCGCATGCTTAAATGCGAATAACACTTGATACATTTCGTGCGTCCAAAACGCTTTTCGGGATTTACATTGATCAGGAACGGTCAAACTTAGATATTTAAAAGCAATAGATGTATGAATACGGACGTCAAGTTACATTCAGATAGGTTGATTATGTGGAGAAATGTTAATTCGTTAAAAGTATCTGTTGATATATGCATAAACGTTATACCTCTATTGCAAAGTGTGTGACATCTTTTAGAAAATTTCACCAGGAACGTTGATAGTAATGCATTAAACTGTCCGATGATAATATAGAAAATGTCTAGGTATTAATTAACGTTTTAAATTATTAATTTATAAAATTCAATTCTACTATTTATTTTGTTAAAGAATTTCCACGTTCGTTGATAAGTTTTCGATTGGCGTAAATAAGCACAGCAGAAAACAGGTAAATTGTTTCTCACGTCACAATTTGTTGTTCATTTATATGATAAGTATGGATAGCGACAAATGCACTACCGCATACAATACAGCTGAAACAAATGGATTACATTTGCCATGTGGATACCTCTAACTGCCATATTAAAAAACATTCATTTGAGGTGATTATCTTTAGCTTAAAAATCATTCAATGGGTTCAGCTCGGTGCTGACATCAATTAAAACATCCAAAATACAGGGCTTATAAAAGAGAGGCGAAAGATAACAAGGGACATTACTCAAGTTGAAAATAAACTGACAAGGCCATGGCTAAAAAGAAAAAGACCATCATACAAACAATAGTACACAAAACGCAACATAGTTAACTAAAGGCTGAGCAACACGAACCCCACCTAACACTGGGGTGATCTCAGGTGCTCCGGAAGGCTAAGCAGATCCTTTCCAAATGTGGCACCCGTCGTGTAGCTCATGTTAGTACAAACCCGGTTACATAGTATATATGTATATAACATAATATAGACGACAGACGCGAGTTACATAGTGTTATCAGTGGCGTTCCATATGAAACAGTTAGGTAATCAAATGAATTACGAAATTAAGGAGAATTCAATACCAAATATCGTTATTATTGTAAAGTTTGAATTAATTGATTATATTATTTTATTAAAGCTAAAATGGACCTTATTTTGTATCGATGTTCCTTTTCTGTTTTTTTTTTTTACTTTGCCTCCAGTATATCTGGTCTCGAGAACAACTGGAAGTCAGTGAAAATTGGAACAAATATTTGTGCAAGCGCATTATTATCATACTCTGATTATAAAAGCTTTCAATATTTGATTCAAAAGAAAATTTTTTGTAAATAATGTTTAGATAAAAAAACTTAATATTTTTGGATTACAATGCTTGACTGATAGTTTAATCAAGGAAATAGCCATTCATAAACTTCTGCTTGTTGTTGCAGACGTATATTATTACACTATCTGAAATATTATATTTGATTATAAGACATATTCTTCTATTTATGGTTTTAATTCATCCCTTTTTATCCTCATCCGCATTTTCGCTAATCGGCTAAATTTTGTATTCATTCAACAGGTAGTATGTTGAGTAAGTGATAAGTGTATAATTAAGCCTAAGTAGGGTAAAATCAATTAAGTTATAACCTAAGTAGGATACAAAATGTATAATATTATATACCTAAAAATTCATAGTACTCAATATTATATTTAAAATAGAATTCATAGTAATGTCAAATCGTTATAAGTCTGATCTATATACATGTTTGTATTATTAATTTCATATATTAATTGTTATTATCGTCGACATATAGTTTTAAAAGTTTACTCTAATTAAAAGAATTCTCACTAAAATTATTTGATTGTTTAAATAATTGCTTATTGTAATGTTTATACAAATATGTATATTACTTGCATCTAGTGAAAATATGTTTTTTTTTGTGACTAAGTAATCTATCATTATTTATTGTATTATTCTGTGAAAAATGTCAATTGATATGATCATTAAATTGATCTTCGATTAAAAATGTCAAGTTTTAAAGATGTCATTAAGTTAATCGAACTTCTAAATTGATTACATTAATCTTCAATAAATAATATGAGATACTATTGTTAAACGCTTATGTATAGTTAATAAAATTAAAAATTTAAAGATATTAATTCCATTATCCGGAACTTAGATGTAATTGTTAATAATATTTCATATTGCAGTATCATCAATTATAGTCAGTAACTCATCTTAAAGTATTAACTCGATACAAAAAAAACATCTCCACGCGCTTTTCCACATATTAAATAGGTAATGTAAATTGAAAATATGAGTTAATATGTGTGTACCGTAATAGCATAATTGATGGTCAGATAAATCATTGCTGTCATAAGGTTAATCAGCCTAAGTAACATATAAATAATGACATTCCACCATTGAAATCAGTTATTATCCAAAATAATAGGTTGAAGATAATATTTATAGTTATAATATAGCTATATGAAATGCTTTCTGTAACCAGATATCTTATTGAACCCAATATAAGATTAATTGTTCAATGTCTACATTTTACAATTATTTGAATTATAATTACTCATTAATCTAGTCTGATGAATGAATTATTTTCCAACATAATTAGTGCTTTTGTGTAATAGGATAAATCTGTAGTTATATTTTTATTATGATATATTTAAAGATTTATAGTTGCTTTAAGATTATATTGTTATATTGTTTTAATCGTCCATAGGTTATCTGTGTTTGCATTTTTTGTTTTAGAACGTTTGACTGTATATGTCCTTGTGTGTTGATGTTGTTGTTTGGTATTTACTCTTGTTTATGTGAATGTTTTAGATTTTTAGACTTATTTATTTTGTTTTACGATAGTTTGTACTATTGTTTCCACTACGTGTTAAGTTGGTCTGAGTACTTTCATCTTGTTTATGCATCACGCAGTTCCTTCATGTTTTCTATTATGATTGTGTTCGTATGTTTGTTAATGCTTATTTTTTTTACTAGTCAGTTCATTCTCGTGTATACTGTTTATATTTAGCCTAGTTGTTATTATGATTCATGTCCTTCTCATTTATGATACATATAGTTCTATAGTTATTCATTTATCTTATGTTCATCTTTGTGATCTCAGTTTTTGAAATTAGTTTCATAAATAGCTATTCTTATCTATATTTGTAGATGTATCTATCATCTTCGTGATATTTTTTATTCAGTTGTTATGTCGACTTGTGTACGATGTTACTTTCATCATCGTTGATCATAATAGTTTTAAATAATTCACTTCTTATGCTTATACTTTACGTATATTCTCATAATTTATACTCTTTTTATAATTTAATATGCAAGACGATTTCTACTTTACTTTAAGCTAAATATATGTGTTATACTCACAATATCTCTAAACTCTAATATGGATAAGTCACAATAGTCGATCATAAGATGTAAATGCGTACTTTGGCACTTATGATCTTTATTGTTTCTGAAATCGTACTTTCTAATTCTTTATAAACTCTAGTCTTCAATTTGTTGAAATAGGTTTAATTCAAATAATTATCAAAATTTAAATTTACAAAGTAATTCCAAATATCAACTTAATCTATGAGTAAAATGTACGTAATCAATGGAAACTCATATTCACATTATTAGTAATGTTTATAATTAAGCTCCTTTCTAAAGGTTTATAATTTAATCAAAGGTTTATTCGTAGATTCAAACATAAAATTTGATCAACAAATCAATATTACAATTTGATCATTGGAATGATAAATATAAATCTCAAATCAAATACTGTAATATCGTACAATATCGATTGTAAGCTTTGTGCAAGATCGTTTAAATGGTTTACTACAAATTTCAGTTTAATTAAATCGTTGTCTACTGTACATGATTAGTAATATTTAAATCCATGAAATATCAAGATAACTATAAATAGTTAATCTTAAAGGTTGTCTTAAATATAATCGATAGACAAAACAACTTATGAAAGTCGAATAGTCTACGTAAGTATATGTTGAACAAAGTTATAATTATCAAATATATTAATTATATAAAAAATTAAGGCATAAATTACATGAATTTGTACATGACGAACATTGTGAAATCAAAGCTAATACAATAATATATTGATAACATTCATTTTGGTTACAATTGTCATCACAAATAATAATAAATTAAATCAATCCTATATTGCACATATATATAAATTATCTATAATTTATACTAAATGGTTAAATTATTTAAATTCTTATTGATAATAAATTTTCAAACAATGTAATATGATGCTGAAATGTGATTTAATAAAATTTAAAATTTAATCAATATGTAGATAACTTGTATAATTATACTAACAATTAATAAATATATCATTGATTATATAAATCTTATATTAATATTTTATACAATCATTGATAGATGTAAATTCGATATAATTATTGTTAATCATAATAATTTATTTATGAAATGTTAACAGCTTTTGATTTTCGAAAAAAATATATTAATTACTGTATAATATGTACATTCAAAGATTTAGTCCATTAAATAGTTAAAGATAAAAGTTAGTGTAATCATACATTATCATATAATCTCTATGATCAAAGTCATCAATGATTTGTAACAACTGTTCAATATTATAATAACTGATTTCCTAATTAAAAGTTAATGATAATGAAAACATATACAATTATTGAATATATATTTTAAAGATACCATATTTAAGTTGAACATGCTATGTAAATACGATTGTTAACTTTCAATCATTTAACAACTCAACGATGGTTGATAACATATCAAAATCAAAGTCAGATTGTCAAAGATAGTAAATTATCGTTTTAAATTTTAGATAATAATAAATGAACAAGTAAAGACTAAAATAGATATGTTCTATGAATGAATTCTTTTCAAAATAATTGTACTATGAACATTAATGTTTAATACTCAATAATCTGTTTAATGTTTCAAATTAAAAACAATGTCATTTAAATTATATTTATTAAATATCTATTTTCAAAGAAAACTGTTATTGTAAATTGATTTGTAATGATGATATTTTAAAAGTACATAAGCATTAAGATATTAATAACAGTTTTTATATGCTTAATGCAATGTCTTTTACATATGCGATAATTCATTTAATAGCATTGTTACTTGGTTAGAAGACCGTGAAGTTGTTCAATCTTGGCATCTACCTCTAATATATGAAGTTCCGCATAACTTATTTCCAAAATTTCACAAAGCAATAATGGATGTTACTAATACATTCGGTGTTACAATTACAAGGGTCTTTTTCATAATTACATTGAATTTCAACATTGTAAATTTGAATGCCCAGAGCTATACGGGAGTTATGTTTGACACCCAAGAATACACCAGAGTACAGATTAGTTCAGACACTAAAGAGGTTTATTCTGAAATTGTAACAGAATGCGCAAGGCGATGCGCCTTATTAGATGATTGTTGTGTAGCGAGCTATTCAGAGGACACCTCAACATGTGTTCTTGATCATTCTGGATCGTGTTGCATTGATACATTCATCGAAATTGGCTGGAGAACAATCAAGAAACAAACGGCAAATGGTAAGTTTTAATAAGTTTAACAAAATGCACGGCATATGTATTTGTTTTTACATATAAAAATTAGAAGATGTGCCGCCGTGACTGTGGTATGTGTGCAAATAAGACTCTCAAACAGAGACAAAATGACGTAGAAGTTAACAACTATAGGTCAACGTACGGCCTTCAAAAATGAGCAAAACACTTACCGCATAGTAAGGTATAAAAGTCCCCAAAATGAAATATATAAAACATTTCAAACAGGGAAACTAACGGCTTGTTTTGTGTACAAAACAATAAATGAAAAACAAATATGATATACAGAAACAAACGAAAACCACTGAACTCACAGGCTCTTGACTTGGAACAGGCATATACAGAATATGGTGGCGATAAACATGTTTGCTGGTGCAAAACCCTTCCCTTACCAGGAACAGTGGTGTATGTTTTTGTTTACACTCCCGAATATTCGGAGATTTTTTTTATAAATTACATTCCCACTCCAAACAAGTGGTGAATACATGCAAAACTGAGAATGCCACATATACCTCATCATCGTTCACGATAGCGGAGTTTTTTTAAATCACAAATACGTTCTTCTCTCTTTTTTGTATTAAAAAAATATCTCCTATCTTTAAACTTAAAAGTTCTTAAAATTAAAAAAAAATCCTTATGAAGAACGAGATATAGCCGGGTCGTCAAGATGTTCGATTAAACATCTAACCAAAGTTCGTACCACCATTTTTCTTCAGAAAAAGATGGACTTCAGACATATTGTGACGAGGTATTTTTTACCAGTGGTGTCAATCAGATGGGTAGTATGTACCGATTATCAGGTTGTCTGCATATTGATACTGTAACATATCAGCTGCGAGTCACAATATGAAGCTATTTGATGAGTGAGCGCAGCGAACAAGTTCAAAAAGGCTTCATATTGTGTCGAGCAGGTAATGTTTTACAATATAAATATGCAGACAACAAGATAATCGATTTATCGGGTTGTATTTGCGTATTTTGCATGATAGAAACAAGTGTTTCTTTGTTTCATCAACAAACCGGAAGATGGCTTGATAAGCTAGGATCAAACTTATCAACGTCGGTTCATACATTATGACGTCGCTGATATGTCCGGGTTAAAGTTATTAAGGCCAGGTCAAGGTATTTGACGTCACAAAGCTGTGATATGCAATTTTATTATATGACTATAAATTTTCTGTTTTCTCATTTGCTAAAAGCATAGGAGATACTCTTTGATAAAACGTTATATTCACCGCGGTAAAAATCACGAGATGTTAATATAAGATTTTGGAACAGCGTCCGTGTACCCAAATATAGATATTCCAAGGCAACGTGAATGACGTATGTTTATGACGTCAAGTAAATTCTCGGGGTTTTTTTTTTTTTTTTTTCTTGTTTTCGTTGGATTTTTTCTCTTCTTCTTGTTTTTTGGTGTACTTGTTTTTAGTAAACTTTATTGAATATTTCAACTTCATATGAAAATTAGCAACTGCAAAAGCACATGATATATTTAGTATAAAAACAGGGAGCAGCTTTAAAAGTATCTTGAGCTAATACTAGAAAATTGGAGAAGGATAAAAAAAATATATTAAATCTTCAAAGTAAATTTTGCAATTTAATTAAGGAAAATGCCGTAATGGTCTTCTTCCTAAAAAAAATTCTAACTGCTTTTAATTATGTTTTCAAATGCGGAATTTCCGTTCTAGTTTCCTTCGATTAATGTACTTTTCCATTAAAAATATTTGTTTTCGGTAGGGACATTTCTGTTTCAGTTATTTTTAACTAAATTTGGAAGCGGAATTTCTGTAACTTACGACATTTTCAATTTCGTTCAATGAGTTTACCTCATTATCAAAAAAAAAAAAAAAGACTCTTAAGCATGATTTCTTACAAAAATTGTTAGTATTTAAGTTTGACATGTATCTATCAACTTTGTGGCCGTAAGCAGATGATTGTTTTGTCTCCTTTTTACAACCCAGTAGTCAGCACTTCTGTGTTGACATTAATTATTAGTGATTAAATATATCTGTTTTCAAAACTTTGAATTTTTCGAAATACTTAGAATTTTTTACCCATCTAACTTTTGGCCTTTTTAACATTTTTGATTCGAGTGTCACTGATGAGGGTATTTTTTTTGTAGAAGAAACGCGCATCTGGAGTACAAAATTTTAATCCATGTTCTTATGAATTTTACTTTTGTCTCCTAGTACGTTCAAAGAACATCCCTACATGTCTTTTTCAGCATCACCAACATGTACAAACTGTTTAGTTTTAGACAGATCTCTATATAAAATCATTGATGACGAGAAAACATGGCAAGAAGCTGTGGTAAGTTGCTCTATGTATATGCTGTGTACTTACACAATAAGTAATTTCACTTAAATATAATTTCATGAGAATTATATTGGAAAGCATTTTCGCAAAATTGACAGTGCATATGAAGTTAACTTCTAGTTATTTATTTTCTATGGTGGATAGTTGTGGTATTGGTAATCAATACACATCTCCTTATTCATATTGCTCTCAAATTCGCCTTTAAATTAAGAAAAGAGAAATAAATTTTCCTCACGAATTCAACTCTCATTTTCTCTGCAGACTCGTGAATTCATTAAAATACCGTTTCAGAATCTAACGAATAATTGCTTTTATTTTTAAAAGTATATAAAGAATAAGCGAAAAAAAATTCAGAGATGAAGGACCCCCAATCAATACCCTCTTTGAGTTCTAAAATAATCAATCAAAAATTATATAGATTTCTATTCATCTTCATCTAACAATATTTTGCTTTTCGTGCATATGTTAAATAAATATGCTTTAAATGTACAAAAACATTTAAAATTAATACCTTTTTATTTAATCTTTTCCGTTTAATAGAAACTGCTTTTATTTTTCTCCCAACGTTTATGTATATATAAAACGATTTACGCTACACAATGTTATAACTATATTTTTTTCCAGAATTTCTTAACATTATTGTTTTGTGTTTCAAAGTTTCCAAATGGAGCCTTTGGTTACGTTTTACTGAGAAGGGGGTATTTTTTCGGGTAAAATTATCACACCAGAAAGTACTTTATTCTTCAATTGTTCTTTGCGCCAATTATAATCAGACATCGGAGTACTCGATTTATCTTATAGGACGAATGTAAATGCAAAGGTGGTAAATTGATTGAAATAGAAACTAAGAAAGAGAATGATTTTATCCTTACTGAATTAGAGTCCAGAAACACAGGAGGTAAGTGAAAAGACTTGAATTAAAGATTCTTAGGTTGCGTGTTTCAATAGACTACTTTCATATTACCGACTTTTGACTCCGTTTTGTTTTTTTTTTTTTTTTTTTTTTTTTTTTTTTTTTTTTTTTCAAAAGGAAAAGTTACCTTCTCTGTTGTAGGAAACCCTGGTACTCGGTCAGGTAAGAGTGACCAAACGAAGAAAAATCAAACATATAAACGGTAAAATTTGGGGGAAAGTTTACTGTTTTCTGATGATTTTGTCGTGTATAGAAAATATACATCAATTGATTTTTCCCACAAATTGTACCAATTGTATGCTTGATTTTACTAAGTTGCTCTTATCTGACCGAGTACCAGGATATCTGACCACAGAGAAGGTAACCTGTCGAAAAAATATACACTCCGAAGTCAAAGCTCGATAATAGGAAAATAGTCTTTTTGTTTTCAATCTTGGATGAATTAAATAATTATATTGCATTTATTATATCATTCAAGCTTAAAAATTCCAGCAAATTGAAACAAAGTACAAATGTACTCGGATGTCAAAATATATTTTTAACTAGATGAAAAAACCGGGAACAATTGGAGGGGGTAACTTTTTTTATGGCCTAGAACGGAAAAAACATAAGTCGTATCAGGTATTTCTGCATGTCAATATAAGTAAAATATCAACTTTAAGATTCAAGTTGCTTTTTTTTTTTATTCGAGCGAACACAGCGCACAAGCTCAAAAAGCTTTAATATTGTGTCGAGACACTGATATTTTATAAAAGATCAATCAATGACCACCTGTCAAAAAAGCCATACCATATAATTGCCGTAAATTTGTTTAAAAAAACTCAAAGACTAAGCAGCAGAAATACAACAAAAATAAGGTTTGATCTGTGAATGTGAGGGTATGCAATTTGTGGACCATTCGTTCAACTTGTTTTCAATGTAATGCTATATGTCTATCCGTTTGAAGTCATGCTGAATGATTATTGTTCTTATATTAATATTTGAATATATTTGATAGACTGATTAATGTTGTTTGCTTTACGTATATCGAAATTTGATTAATTTTGATTTACAAAGTTTGTGACGTCTATTTCTTTGTATGGTTGATTGACTTATGAATTGGTTGTTATTTTCATAACGTGCAGTTGCGATTGCATGTGTCATGCATACATGTATATAGGACGAGAACAAATTAATAATAAATCGAAATGAGGTTCTTCAAAGCTAGTTGACCAGAGTAAAGAGCGAGCATTTCGACGGAGTTTAATTTGGGCAAAATTTCAAGTGATTCTTTAACTTTTTACGTTTTCGATTTTCGATTTTCAAAATGTTGACATCGATCATCCCTGAATAGACCTCAAAAGTCTAAACGTGTTTCCGTTGCAGTTGAATTGGTCCGTCAATGTTATTACAACATACCACCAACAAACCTCTCGGATGTTCCCAGTGTAAATAGGCCTGCAAAAGGGTTCGTGGCATTTTCCTATAACATGCATCTGATTTTGTATCCATCCTCCAACCGATCATTCCGTAGAATATGTTTATCCTCCCATACAGCCAAACGGAAACATTTCTTAAGCATCAGACTTTTTTTTTTCCTAATTGGGAAATTCTTGGCATGACCATATTACTATATCCACAGTCAACTCTTGGACTGTGGATAAGTTCAAAGTCTGTCCGAACTAGCATTCGGGGTTCACGGTTTAAGTAGAAATTTTACTGATTATAAATAAAGTATCGGGACCTGTCTAAAATTTTGAATCAAACTACATAGACCTCCTTTTGTTTGTATTCATTTTATGAGGATTTTGATTGCTGTTTATGAAATATAAAAATAACAAGCCAACAAAATAAAGAATGAAGAATAAAAATGGAATACAATATCAAAGAATACAGACATTTATACCCTCCATTTTAAACGCCATTTAAAAAATCCAGAAACTATACATTCAGTAAAAATACCACAGAAACATCAGTGATAGCAAAATTGTCGTCTATACTTAAGTGAACAGTTTATTAAAGCATGCACAAAGATAAGTGACAGCTCTACAAATACATGTATACTGTGAGTTCATTTTTATTCGTGGGTTACCAAAAATGTTCGTGCAGTGGCGGATCCAGGGAGAGGGGAGGTTCCAGGGGTTGGAACCCCCCCTTTTTTTACGATCAATGCATTTGAATGGGGACATATTGTTAGAACACCCCCCCCCCTCCTTTATCCTTGGTTGGGACCCCCCACTTTTTAAAAATGGCTGGATCCGCCCCTGTCGTTCAGTTAGTGAGTAAAGTTGAACAATGAATTTTAATGTTCAACGAATTGCAAATTTTCTATAGACTTAAATGCAGACTTTGTCAAAACTGCAAAAATCAAATATCCACTATAATACATTGTTTTTTTTTCAATTCACAAAAGTTGGTACCCACGAAAATAAATAAATCCACAGTAACTATACTTGTTCCTGGTCTTGTAACTGTTTCGCGTAATAACAAAGGTGATTAAGATACTCGTATGTTGCAAGACAGAACCAGTCTACAGATACACCATGCAGAAAGTCTTTCAGTCAATTTCAGATCATTCGATCATTCTTATCTAGAGAAAAAGTTTGAAAAGTATGATATTGTTCTCGGTAAAAATGAAGATTCAAAGGGTGTTTGTATACTGCTTGTAAAAACAGTGTACAATAATTAATCAACGACCTCCTCGCTGGTCTCTTTGTAGCTTGTCGTCTCCAATCGGGGTCCTGGTCTAACCAAAGACTTTAAAATTCGAATTTATTATTTTTCCACTCAACATGCGAAACATATGGGTAGGAGCAAATGCTGACGAACTCAGAGTCAGATTTATTTGTCTATACTCTCATCCTGCCGACTAGTATCTTGTATGTGACCAACAGAATTAGACTTATTACCGGGTTTATACTAACATGAGCAACACGACGTGTGCCACATGTGGAGCAGGGTGTGCTTACCCTCCCGGAACACCTGAGATCACCCCAAGTTTTTGTTGGGGTTCGTGTTGCTCAATCTTTAGTTTTTCTTTGTTGTGTGTTGTGTACTATTCTTTGTCTGTTATTTTTTCTTTTTTTTTTCCTTTTTTTAGCCATGGCGTGGTCAGTTGATTTTCGACTTATGAGTTTGAATGTCTACTTCTACTGATCGCTTTAACCATTGAGCAGGCAGATATCATCGTCAATACTAATCAGAGTATTTCCTTTGTATGTTTCAGCATTAGGGTACTGGCTGGGTGGTTACAACTTTAACAATGATTTCGACCTTGAGTGGATAAGTAATCCAGGCCAAGATATGCCATTTGATGGTACTGGTGTTGGTGAACCTAACAATCCGTTTACAGAATTATGTTTAGCTGCATGGGAAGATATCGATTTTAATTGGGCTGATATTTCATGTGGAGCCATGTGTCCATATATATGTGAATTTTCTGCCGATTAATCAAGTATTATGTACACTGATAATTTGGCTGACGTGATGTCTTATGTATAACAGTCTTTTCTAATCAAGAAATTGTTTTAAGAAATCAATGATGTTGTTACTCATTTTCGACAGAAACAAATTATTTAAATAACATTTTATTGCATTTCTGTATTGTTTTTTTTTTTTAATGTTATATTTATAATAAAACAAAAAATATCCGTTCCCCAAATTTAGTTTAAATGAACTCAACAGAGAAAAACCCATGCACGCTCCAGCTTTTTCGTGAAAAAAAACCATTTAAATTAGATTTAGGGCGATTTTAAAATGGTCCTAGTCGGAGCAACAAACATATTGTGCAAGCGGATACACATAGATATAGGAAGATGTGGTATGAGTGCCAATGAGACAACTCTCCATCCAAGTTACAATTTATAAAAGTAAACCATTATAGGTCAAGGTACGGCCTTCAACACGGAGCATTGGCTCACACCGAACAGCAAGCTATAAAGGGCCCCAAAAAATTACTAGTGTAAAACCATTCAAACGGAAAACCAACGGTCTAATCTATATAAAAACGAGAAACGAGAAACACGTATGAACTACATAAACAGACGACAACTATTGTAATCAGATTCCTGACTTAGGACAGGTGCAAACATTTGCAGCGGGATTAAACGTTTTAATGGTACCAAACCGTCTCCCTTTTCTGAAACAATAGTATAACATCACAACATAGAAAAACACACTATAAAATATCAATTGGAAGGCTTAACTCAATCAAAAAACGTAAATTAACACACAATGAACGAATAAATTTGACCTGTGACACCTGAATGCAAATACACAGTTAATAAAAAATTACAAGGGATAAATAATTAAAGTCAAAAGTAAATAAACATTACCTATTCAAAAAGATTCTAAATAACCAGCATCAGTGGCGGATCCAGAACTTTCATAAGGTAGGGCCCACTGACTGCCTAAGAGGGGGCACGCTTCAGTCATGCTTTAGTGATTCCTTATATAATCAACCAAATTTTTCCCACAAAAAAAGGGAGGCCTGGCCCCCTGGGCCCCTTCTAAATCCGCCTTTGAGCATCAAGTACTGTTCAAAATTAACTTCTTACTATGTAGAACTAAACACAAATTACCTACTGAAACCATTACATGCTGTTCACGTTAAAAATCAGAAATAATCTGATGCACACTCAATTTTGCGATAATCGGTGCTCTATTTCAGTAAATGTAAGCAGATGCCGACTGTTCATTTATTTATTTAGAGATTAAAATGTTCAGTAGTATCTTTACAATATCGTTGTATGAGCATTTTAAAAAGTTTAACGGTATATAAAATAATAGAATAAATGCTCTAACAAAATAAAACAACTGCAAAACTTTCATTTCCAATTATGAATATATGTAGTTTTTTAGATAAGTAATCAATTTAATTAGATGTAAGGTATTATGTATCAAGCTATCAACAAAAGTATAACATGAAATAACTTATGATTCGTGTCCAACCAAATTGAAACACAGATCATGTGTCCACGTTTAGCTTACAGGGCTCTGAGAACGTTCCGTTTTACCTTCTGTTTTATTATCCTTTAGGAATCCTCTGGTTTTTTTGTAGTAATTATACACATCTCAAAAAAAAAAAGAGTCAGGAATTTCATTGGCAATTGGAATAATAACTAGAACAGAGTGTAGTCAGAGCTGAATTTTACTCAGATTTGTGTCGTGTCAATCTGATGAGTCAAGCTCTTTCCAATTGATTTTTACAGTTTGTTGTTGTGCAGTGTTGTAACACCATTGTTCTACGTTATGGTGATGGTTGAGCACTAGCAAACACGTTTTATACCGCCTAATTACATATGTGCCTGTCCCAAGTCAGGAGTCTATAATTATCATGTTTCTTGGACTTTCTAATTTGAATTGCTTCACATGTTGTCATGTGTTGGTCTGTTAATAGCTTACTAAACCCAGTATGGGTTTTTCTTATTGTTTAAGGTTGTACAGTGGCCTATATTTGCTTACGTCCACTTCATTTTGTCTCTTGCGAATGGACATTGCATTGGTCACCATACAACATATCATTATATTTACATAATATAGGTGACTTATGATGTCGTATAACTTTTAATGATAAAAGTGTGCCAGACTGTAAGCTCAATTCTAAATCTCGGAACCCAAAGCTTCAACAGGGCTCTAAATCTACGGTGATCTCTGAACTTTTCACTTACGGCAGTTAAACACCAAGGGTTTGCTTAAGTGACCCGTTTGTAAAAATACGCAGTCTATCCGATGGGCCGGATTCAGGTCGTTTATTCCGATACCTCTCGTACGGAAAGTAACATGTTTCTGTATGTTAATTAACTATTTCATGGCCGTAGGTTGCCTCTTACATAGCAAACAGTCTGTCCGCATATGTTATGTCTTCAATAATAAACAAAACGCTTACATTTAACGCCTGGAAAACTTATTTCGGTCTAGTCATGGAATTTTCTTTTTAACATAAATGAATGTTTACCATAAGAGAAATATCGCTCTCATTATTTAATCCAAATAGTAGTGAATAACTCACCAAAGGTTCGTTTATTATTTTATCGAAGTCAAATAATTCCAGTTGATATCAAGCGGTATTCAATTCATTTACTCGTTATGTTATCAATAGCTCTTTTCAAACTTACAAATGCCCCCAATACAATATGTAACTATTTACACTGCGAACATAAATATAGTAATTCATTACACAATCACATTTATTGCCTTTGGCGGTATTTTTCATACTATTATTTTAATCGAAAACGGATTTCCGTTTCAGCTATTTAAAATATTCATATTTACATAAAGGGTCATTTTCTAGAAATAGAGTCAAGAAGTACATACCAAAGAGTACCTGTATTTATTAGAAGTTAATTCACAACTTAGTTCCAGAAGACAAAATACTAATGTCTTTCTCGTGTACATAAACAGGAATTCAATTAGTACACCTCCATACGGATTTATCATGTTATTTGTCATTGGAAAAATATTTTGGCCTTTTCGATTTCTCGTGTACCTATACAAGAATGTCAATTAGTACACCTTCATAAGGATTTAACCGGTTATGTGTCATAGGGCCAATATTTAGGTCTTTATGGTTTACCAAAACTTCCAAGGGGCCAATACTATGGCCCATGGTTAATACAAAATTTAACTTATTTTTAGGTACAGACACATCGTTTGTGTTGTATAAAATATACCCAATTAAATTGTGATGAAAGCCATAATAGTTATATTATGTAACGTCTTTATTTCGATATACGTCAATAGTAGTAGGATGTTGACGTTTATCCATTCCATCCAAAGTTTAAAATACGACAGATTCCCGTTGCAGAACAAACGTTACGTGGAATATCATTCTAAATTTACGTCAAATGTTAACATATATCCGTAAATTATTAGCAATGTAACTTAAAGAATAAGCCTTAAAACGTTTACTTACATTGTACTTGTTGTTTTTTCAAAAGTGTTAAACAAAATACTTTTTTTGATTCTGGTATTGTTAGTTACATTCAAAAATATAGCAGATGCTACATGCTCATAGTTTATATAATCGGAAGCATTTCTGAGCACAGAAAATAAAAATTGAAAACAACACGTTTGAATATTTCATGCGTCCGAAGCGCTTTTCTGGATTTACCTTCATCAGGAACGCTCAAAGCCAAACATTTGAAACTGAGGATGTATAAGTACCGAAACAGTTGAAGAGCTATATGACAAAAATACATAAAACAAATAGCCAAATTTGTCTAAGGTCAACTTTGCATGAGGGAGTTGAAACCTTAGTTTCTAAATAATTTCAAATCTCGGTGATTATTTACGCCGACCTGGATTTAGCGGAAAATATGGTGTGACGTATATGCACGGTAATGGAGCTCTGCCAGAAGTTAAACTATGATAATGTTTACGGCAAATATTATGTCAGAGAAATAGTTCTTGAAACAAACTGCCAAAAAGCGTCAGTTCTTGTTGAAATTGAGCTCCGAAAGATAGCTAACATATATGTTTGGTTTTTGTTTTTTTGTTTTTTTTCTGTTTTTTAATTATTTATAGATTTGAGTGCCTGTTTTTGTAAGGATCAGACAATTCAAATAAAAATCAAAACATGGTTAGAAAAAAGCTACCAACCATACCATGCTATTTTGAAGAAACCATCATCCTGGCCTAGAAATGGTATGTCTTTCGTTTCTGTATGTCTGGTAATTTAAAAAATCGAGATCAGTTTTGGTTAGAGTGCTAGCAAATTAACTCCCGTTACATGTTGATTTATAGTGTATTTCAACCAAATTGTATCTTCTATTACCAGAACAGGAAACGGTAAAGAAAGTTATTTTCGTGCATTACTACCTTTTATAAACTAAAATCTATGTAAACTTCAATGGGTCTTTATTTGTCATGTTTCAATCCTGTCCGATTCTTAGGCAGACTGGCTTTTCTTACGTGGAATAGAAGAGAAATCATGTTAAACTGATAAAAATCGATAAGTTGAATTTTCACTATCAGCCATGTAGCAATATATATATATATATATATGTTGGTGTAGCTGGATGACTAAGGGTTTGGATGGAGGTCCTTTAATTCTTTATTCTTTAATTTGTTATACCATTTTTCTCTATTCTTTATCTATTTTGCCTATTATTCTCTATTCTTTTTATTTTTACATTTTATTATTATATTTTATTCTCTATTCTTGTATTTGGCCTATTTTTCTCTATTCTTTAAATTTTAACACTTTATTGTTCTCTATTCTTTTATTTTGCCTATTTTTCTCTATTCTTTACTTTTTGTCCTTATTTTGTTTGTTTTGCCTATTATTCTCTATTCTTATTTGTTGCCTTTATTTTGTGTTTTTTGCCTATTATTAGCTATCATGTTAACCCCATCCAGACCCTCGTGTATTCTCCTTTTATGTGTACTTAGAACAAAAATATAAAAAATTTAAAAATGAAGGTATAATTGTGAGAGAAAATTTCTCCATCTGTTTCAACTTTAGATTATAAAAACAATAATTGGAACAAAATCATTTTTTTATTCGATATTTTGGTTTATAATTTAATAAAATCAAAAAAGTATTCAATTTTTTTTTCCTTTATATAAGATTTAAATATACAGTTAAAAGTACATAAATATATCGTTCATATCCGCGAATATCGTACTTGTATCTACTCCTCCCCCAGGGGCATTTATATTTATTTATTCATTTTTATTCTTATTTATATTTTAGATACTGCACAAAACATTTATTTTCACAAATGGCTCTGTTTAGTGGCTGCGATTTAAACGATATCGATATTGAACTTTGTAAAAAAAGGGAGATTTTGTGTAAATTAGTAACTTTAAACAAAAACAGGAACGTGTAAAGCCTTTTTATAGCTGAGACATAACGTATAAATATATATTAGGTTTTCGAGTGATTGGCTGCCGTGTATACGTCGTCATTATAAGATACCGATTTGAATAAGTTTTGTCTGCTATTTGGAAACCCAATTCCTAATTTATTTGTCGTATGAGCCGTAACTGCTAGTGAATATAAAGTATATACCACAAAAGTTTGAAAACCAACTTGAGTGTGCATACAGTGATAACGACGATGGTCAGAAAAATATTGTTGTTGCGGCTCTGTTGTCGGACGATATATTTCTGTAAATGTCCTACCAATCGCGCCCACTACGATTGGTAATTTTAACCAATTTCCCTGAATATATACTACATTCATTGACTGTTGGCCATTCACTAATTGCTCCAATTTTCTCTCTAAAACTGGGTTTACAGACATAAACCTCATCGTTAACGGTTGCAAACATAAACAAACGACAGCTTGATTCGGTGATGGAGAATGCAGACTAGAATATCAAACATTGATCAATAAATTCACAACTTTCTTTTTCGGATCGGGATAATTAAGGGCTTGATGAAAAGTATAAATATCTGTCTTTTAAACTTTATTTATTCCTGTGAATGTATTTTGGATAGTTTTGTCGGTCTTAGGTTGTTGGGATACTTATGAAAATGTTAACACATCGTCACGGTTTGTTATCACTAATAAGTTCTTTGTGTACGTAATTTGGGATGTGTATGTTGATGTTTTCATAACGAACACAAAATTGCCGGTGTCCTATAGCCATCTTTTCTCCATGCTATTTTTTCCGAGGGGAAGAACTAGATCGATCCTGTATTTACCCCCGGAAAAATTGGCATGATCCCACTTTTCCACCTCAGCGTGATGTGGGGAAAAGCAGGATCAGGCCTATTCTTCCCCCTAGTAAAACGAGAAGCTCATTTTCCCCCTTGTAGTAACGTCGGCGACGTCAGTTGGAAATTAATTATCCATTAAAGGATAGCAACCTTCTTTTAAATAGTTTAGCGTTACCACTGAATCATCGAGGACACATAGTCATACTAATGAACATGTTCACAGACTGGTGGACCAATGGACATACTAGTGGACACACATACACACAGACATGTGGATGTGTAGACAGGCTGCATGTGGAAGTGTTAACAGACTGATTGACTCATAGACAGACTTGTAGACATGTCGACAGACTACCTAGTGAACACATATAGCTAGACCGATTGTTGAACATTTTGACTGGCTGGTGGACAGATAGGCGGAAACGTAGATAGACTGGTGAACATGATGAGAGACTTGCAGACACAAACAGACAGGCCACCGTTTCACAAAGCCTTCGTAAGTCTACGTGTCATCGTACGTCCATCGTAAATAAATCGTAGGTTTTACAGCCGTTTCACAAAGCCGTCGTAAGTTAAGATGATCGTAAATAATACGTAAATCCTGGCGTAACTTACTACAGCTATACCCAGTCGTATCTCGATTGTAGTTTTTCCGCGAATATGAAATTGGCCATCTAACATGGCTGCAGCGTTCTTTACTCTCGACCAAGATGCCCCAAATGTTAGAAGACGAAGAAGAACCTTCAATATTACAACCACATTTTCTTCATTCGATCATTTTGAAAATGAAATGCCATGGATGTTATAATCAGATACAGACTGTATAGACACAGTATCAATGAAATACCATTTGCATAGAACCAGATATAAAACATGATACAATTAGGTCCCATGCACTTACTCCTGAAACGCAGGTTTTGTTAGCTTTGCGCTACTACGCTACGGGAGGTAGGGGAAGGGTGGGGGGACGGGTTGTTTCTTTCAGAACTGGCCGACTAACATGGCATGACGAGCAAGCTTTTGTTAGTCGCAAGCAGTTTCATGCCTTGCATGTGCAAACAGTATGTGATGCAAATCTTAGGTATTA
This sequence comes from Mytilus coruscus, assembly GCA_017311375.1. Taxonomy (NCBI): domain Eukaryota; kingdom Metazoa; phylum Mollusca; class Bivalvia; order Mytilida; family Mytilidae; genus Mytilus; species Mytilus coruscus. The sequence continues at coordinate 28,843,633 of CM029604.1, read as the reverse complement.
ATCACTTTTAACTCATCTTATTTCCTTCCCGGCTGCCGTCTAAACAATGTACTAAATAGGCTTTCTATCACGTCCGCGTTCTGAATCTATTTATAATTATATCACTACAGGCATAGTGGTAATCGACAAAACGTTTCAAGGAGGAGGTTTTATTCCCATTAAAAGAGCTCACAATGAACATATTAATACAATGTTTATCATTATTTTTTACAAATAATACACCGAAACAATATACAAAGTTACAATAGTATATACACATTAAAACGCCACATGTTTTCAAAAATTAAAACTACACTTATTTTTGTAGGCAGTGGCTATTTTGCCGGCTCCGGCAAAATAGCCTCCTAGGCGCTATTTTGCCGGCTTCGGCAAAATAGCGATTTATATAGAGTTTTTCTATTTTGCCGGACTTATTTCAGATTTTTAATCAAGACTATATGAAATATATTTTTTAAGGAAACTATTTATGCACAAATGATATATGTGGCTAGATGTCAATAACCTTTTGTTCGCCTTGCCTTCCTAGTCCTTCAATTTTGGTGAACTGCACTCATTTAATTACATGTACTTTGTTTCTGTTAGATGTATGTTATTTGTATCCATCTGATGAGTTAATAAGCCTTTTTCAACTGATTTTTATAGTTCGTTCTGATGTTGTACTGTTACACCACTGTCCCAGGTTATAGGGAGGGTTGGGATCCGGCTAACATGTTTAACCCCACCACATTCTGTATGTATGTGTCTGTCGCAAGTCAGGAGCCTATAATTCAGTGGTTGTCGTTTGTTGATGTGTTACATATTTGTTTTTCGTTCATTTTTTGTACATAAATTAGGCCGTTAGTTTTCTCGTTGTTATTGTTTTACATTTGTCATTTCGGGGCCTTTTATAGCTGACTATGCGGTATGGGCTTTGCTCATTGTTGAAGGCCGTATGGTGACCTATAGTTGTTAATTTCTGTGTCATTTGGTCTCTTGTGGAGAGTTGTCTCATTGGCAATCATACCACATCTTCTTTTTTATACATACTTAATTTCTGTTGAACATTGAACGTTCGAAAATGGAAAACAACAAATTTGTTATCAAACAAACTTGATTTTCGACTGATATGAAGAGCTACAGCCGGTTTTGGAGTACATTGAAACGTGAAACGAGGACTATAAAATTCATGAAAAAGTTAAATAATAATCTATTGTCTATGGTGCGATAAAATATAAGATAAATAAAAAAATATTGTACACACGATGCATAGAAATCTAGCTATTGACAGCATTTATTCTATGAATGTTGAATACTGAAATGTATATATCTGCAAATTTTGCAAAAGTGGTGCAGGCGGAAAAGAATCAAGTCTTATGTTCAGTTCATGTCTGCAGTGGCAGCACCTTTCTGCATTGGACTAGATTTAAAAAAAAAACAATCACCAAAAAGCAAGGCACTGGTTTTGTAACGCTCGTAAAGAAGTTTGAGGTTGCTGGGTGTTACTTTTTGTTTCAAAACTAATAGTATATATTTTTTTTAAGATTTAATCAGAATGTCGATTTTTATATGGGTTCATATGCTTTGCTTATGTGAATCATATATTTTTTTTAAAGATTTTTTTATACCGCCTTTTAAAGAAAAAAAGTGCTAGTATCAATTTTAATATTTTTGCTTTTTTTTAGACTTCCTATTAAAGAAAAAAAGTACTAGTATCAATTTTAATATTTTACTTTTTAAATATGTTTTAAAAGACATGTTTTTAGAGACTGTAAAGAATATCAATTTTAATATGCACGTTTTGTATCTACTTTTTTGGAAGTAAAATAACTCCGTCTTTGGCACTCATCTACAGTAGAGAAAAATAAATAAAAACTACATATTGAATATGCCCCGTGGCCCGTCTGCATGCATGAAGATAGGTTTGCATATGTTCCAGACCATATGATTACTAGTATTTGGTCCGTACGCGTATCTCGATCGTAGTTTTTCTGCGAATATAAATTAAACCATATCTAATTTAGTTTAAACATATTTTATTTGCTAAATATCAGCAAAATGGATGAGACACAAGTAAATCATACTTATGAAGTCCTCTCCATATTATAATACAAGTATATATACAATAATAACATTATGAGCATGCATGTAAGGCGAACAAATTCATTAAATATTATACGAATTATAAATAAAAGAAGAAAAGAACAAGAAGAATGGAAAAGGAGGAAAAGAAAAGAAGCAAATCATATTTTCTGTGATGATGACTTAGGTTTGATGGTGATGATCATCCGTGCCGGTAGCAATAATATTTTATGAAGGTACTAGAAATCTGTTAGACCTTTTAATAAAATCTTGAACATGTTTGAAAATTAGGAGATTTTGTTCATTCGAAAGTTCAAGGTCTCCGCAAGTTAATAGTTTAGTATCAATCATAAAGTTTCAGTAAGCCAATTAAGATTGTTAAGTAAAATTTCTATATATAGTGTATTTTGGGCAAACTAAAGAAAATAATGAACATCCTCAATATCTAAGACTTTAACGTGCGTCTTTCTTGTGAGTTAGAATTGAGGAATATTCAGTCATGTCTGCCTTGATTAAGATACAAATAGGTCTCTTCTGAAACGTCGTTATTTTTTTTTATTTCTTGAACACAAATGAGGGTGGTATATCTTTCTGTGGACTGTTACCCTTTGAACTAGTACGCTAAAAGCTTGTAAGGGTTCCGCTGAACCTAGTGTTTCGCCTACTTTTGCTGTTAGTCGCAGGCTCAACTTACAAAAATAGGGAAAAAATTATTAAAAATTTTACTCTAGAGTCTAGATACTATCTTTTGATTGTGAGAAGCTTCAGTCCAAGTTTGGTAAAAATCCAGGATGGTTTAGGAATCTAATAAATGTTTTAAAAACTTTAACCGCAGACTGTATGTAATGTTAATTGGAAGAAAAACTAAGTCCATTTATAAGTTATATACGGAAAAACAGGAAATATTTTTTTTTACAGAATTTCCGTCTAGATACTAGCTTTTGATAATAAACAAGCTTCTGTCCAAGTTTGGTACAAATCCAGGATAGTTTAATAAAGTGATATTTTTTTTTTAATTTGCTTCTAGATACTATCTTATGATATATAAAATTATAAACAAGCTTCTGTCCAATTTGGTAGAAATCCAGGATAGTTTAAGAAAGTTGTTAAAATTTCGAAAAATTTAACCAAAGAGTGAATGATTTTGGACTCCGCCGACGACGACGACGACCACGGAATAAAGGATCGCTATGTTGATATCGCTTTTGCTAAAATGGTCGCAGGCTCGACAAAAATCGACTCATGTCGGTCTTGTACAAAGCAGGATTGATATTAATATCGTATTAACATGCTTTAGACCCGAATATGCATATAATTTGCCGCTAAATGATTAACATCCTCCTCCTCCTCATCATCATCATCATCATCATCATCATCATAACCCATGCAGTAACAATATGTACATAAGTTGTCCCTCTGGTATCTTTCGTCCCTCTTTTGGCTTATCTGTGCTATCATGAATTATCATTGATATGGTTATATTTATGAATCAACTTTCCAATTTTTTTTTCGTACACAAAACACGTGTCTTTCGTGCAAAAATTACATGCTTTGTATCTTTGATGGGTTATTTCTTGATATTCAATGAAACTTTTTCTGTATTGGAAATTTGAAATAATAGAAAAGTGACGAGACGTGTTTATATCTGATCAACGGATTAAACGAATCTTTTATTAACTATTTGATAATGTTTAAAGTCACTATAGTTCTCGTTTTACTGCATTTTAAGAGGAGATATGATAATTGATTGTTGTTTTCTGAACGTACAGTGGCCAATATTTCACGCATATGACGGAGAGAACAATTTTCAAACAAGAAATAAGAAGTTGCATGCGTTGTCGTTGATACACCATTACCATAGAGAGACAACAAAACGACAAGCAGCAAAATACAAAATATAAAAACATATTCTATACATTTCATATTCTTAGTAGGCAACCCTTTTTGTTGGTTGGTTGTAGCATATTAATCTCATGCACCGACGTTTAAGAAACCACCAAATCTCCTTGTAGATAATCTTATAATATTTTGCATACTATCCCGCTAATACGCGCTTAAATTTACATGTTTGTAAGATATTTATTTGAAATAACCTAAGATATATGAGGTTGTGGATGAGGTTTACATAATAGAGAATAAAGCCCTCCCTCCCCCAAAAAAAAAAATAAGAGAGAATATAAAAAAAATGGGCAAAAAATAAAGAATTCAGAAAAAAGGGTGCTAAAATGGAAAAAAATGGAAAGGGTTAAAAAAAACATTATTACAGAATTTAATGATTAACAAAATAATTAAACTCTGCGTTTTTCTGCATACCAAATTTATTATTGATATAAGTATATCATTTGGAATGAAATGTTGAACTGGTCCTAATCAGAACTGGTTCATTGATGTTAGCCATGCAAATTATGTGCATTCGTAAGCATTGGTATTTTCCTCCAAATTCATGATCTTGCACGAGTTGACAAATTTTGACGTTCCATTTCGTCCACTATTGCAGACAAAGTTAACCTAACATCCTTCTCCTACATTGTGTCAGAAATTATTACACTGATAAAACAGTTCGTGATAGAGTTCAGACCAAAATAACCATTGACAACAAAAAGCTCTGCAATAGCAGAAAAACTAGAAAACAACTAGTTATAAATTTCATACAATCAAAGAGCTATTCTCGAATTATCACTTGCGCTTAGAGCCGAATATTTTGAACCAAGGATGCAAAAGACTAGAAACAGTTGAAGAGCTATTTGACCAAAAAGGACCTAAAAAAATAGCCAAATTAGTCGAAGGTCAACTTTGCCTGATAAAGTTGAAACCTTAGTTTCTTTATAATTTCAAAATTTATGGACAATTGAAGGGAATTGCAGAATCCTTCTCCTACGTCTTCAGTTTCATATGTGTAAGATTCATAATTCATTACACTTTAATACAACAATTTATTGCTAAGCCTGGAAGACGAATGCTCGAGGACGGATGACATTATTTTTGATTTTTTTGTGGGTTAAACAAGTTTTTTTTCACTACGAATACATGTTAAATATACATGTATTTTAATATTTTCCAAAACAATTGATTGATAGGCATTTTTTTATATTTCGTTGGACAGATGGGCTATCAATGATAAAATCTAGTTCTGGTGATCAAATTTTTACTCTATCAGATTCCAGATTACTCTTAATGTCGGATAACTAATGGTGCTGTATATGTTATAAAACTTAATGCTCAGCTTCTCAGTACTGTTACCTCATATCACGAACTAGATAAGATCAAATATAACTAATTTCAGCCTATCTACTGCTTGTTATCCCATATATCCAAATTATTACAAATAAATCAAAATATTTGTATTTTTCCGTGTTTGGTTTCAATCAGATATTAATAAAAATTGATAAATGGTTTCATTTGTGTAGTGCAGTGACAAATTCAAAAGAAACACACAAAACTTAAAGAATAAGCATATTTTGTACTGAATAGATAAGAATGAACAAAAGAATTATACAGAACAAAAAAATGAAGACACCCCCCCTTCCCACACACGTCCCTGTTTCACAAAGTTTTAAATTTATATTCTTTCTAATAATGGAGAAAATCAAGTATTTGTAACTTTTTTGGTTGACCTACGTCACTGGGTTGTGACGTTTTAACCCGATTTGTTGAATCATGGGAAAAAATAAAATCTGTTAAAGTCTTAATTGCTTATCAGAATTTTACGTAATTAAAAGCGCACAGATGACCGTTGGTCGTGGTTAATACCCACAATATAAGAATGAAAGAAAACGAATATGTGTGTACCGTTTTGTATTGATTGAATAAAACTTCCTATATGAAGTTATCTAAATATAAATATTTTCGAATTAATTTCATAAATTATTGTTGAGATTTTTCATAAAATATCTGTTGAACATTTTGACTGATATTTAACTGAAAATATTTTACCTTTTATTTACCGTTATAACTTTGGTAACCAGTTCAAGCAAGGATTTGTATCTAACTATACAAATCCTTGGTATAATTACCATCAAATTTCCCTCGAAACAAGTTTTCTCAAAATGGTCTTCACACACCAATTTGTGCTTGTTAAAGATGAAACTATTTGATTAAAGGTTAAGGTTGCACAACCATGTCTGATATAATTCTGTCTTTTTTGTGGGATCTGGAAAACTATGTAGACTCTTGCCGTAACCTTGTCGGACAGAACAACCGTACGCTTGACAAGACATTTTGACACTGAATGACGACTATACGGTAATACCCGATTGATGATGGGGAGTTTTTAACGAACGGTCGGTAAATCCCCGATTCGCTTGAAACTTTGTGGTTTTTAGATATCACGTGACTTTCCTATCGGGAATGCCGGTAAGATGGCGGCATGTCGAAAACTGATAGTTAATTTCAGAAATCGATTTTGAACTCTTTAAATGGAGAATAAAACTTTAATATTTATGATAATGTGATTTTTTATGCTTAAAGAACAACATATCAATTTTTCATTTTTTTGCGGAGTTTCCCTTTAATATCAATGAAAGAAAGTATTTGAAAGCTTCCCTCCCTGTGCAATATGTTAAACTCATTAGGCAGAACAATTTTCTGGACTACTTGCATAATTCTTTAATCGTACTAAATAAATCTATAATAAAAGTGTCATATCTTGAATATTAAAAACGGGCTAAAATTCTTTACCTGCATTAATATTGATATAAAAACATCGCCATAATTCGCCATTCGTAATCATTATTTAAAATGTTTATTTGGCATGCCATACTCGAAAGAAGTGCGGACGTGAAAGAAAGCACTCTTCCGTTTTACGCCACACTTACGATGATACACAGTACGTAACTTGCGATCAACTTAGTAGTCCTTTGCGATGCCTTTGTGAAACACACGTAACGGGAACGTAGAACCACACGTAAACGGATCGTAAGTTAAGAAGGCTTTGTGAAACGGTGGCCTGGTTAGTATATACACAATACGGTGAACATGTAAACAGATTTGTGGACATATACGTGTAAACAGACTACTGGACATGAAGACAGACTAATGGACATTTAGACAGAAGAGTGGCTATGCACAAACGAAGTCAGATTTGTGGATATGTTATGAAATCCCTATACTATCTGGCATGCACCCGCTTATGGACAAAAACGGCTGCAAAAACATAAGGTTCAATGTTTAATGTAGGCTCACTTCCTATAAATAAGTTCTATACCGGTGTCTGTTTTTCAGGATGTTAAATATATGAATTGATGGAAAATTTCAACCTTTCATATATCAATGGTTGGCAATTAAGAATATCTTTATGAACATTGAATAAATTTATTCCTGCGGTGAAAGTGTTAATCTCTAACTTTTACATTAGCATCTTATCATCTTCAGTAAATATAATTAGGAACATAGGAATAAGCCTTACGAATAAATCGAATTTTTTTGACATAGTCTATATATGAATAGGGGTATTTTTCAAATGCAAACAGCACCCCTATAACAAAATATAGGTGCCCCACTCCTATTCCCAGACCCCAGACATATCTAGCGACACACGGGTCGACAAAACGAAAAATATTGTACCCAACACACTTCTACTTCTACTTTGTAGTGACCGCTTTCAACACGTTGAAGTTTATGTCACTTGTACAATATTTCTTCAATGAAATCCGAGCCGAAAAACGGATTATCTAAGCACTCTAGAGATCAATCATTTCATAAAATATGGAAAATATATGCAATAAATGGCCGTGCAAATTTGATGTATATCCATTTTGTGGGGGAAAAAGTGGCATGGGGGAAAGGTGGCTATATGTATACGTATTGTCAACTTTCCGCGGGGGAAGATAGGCAATGATCCAAAATTTCCCCGGGGGGAAAATGAGATCATGCCAGTTTTTCACACGGGGGAAAAACTGGCATGGGGGACTACTGGTTATATAACACCGGCGAGGTCCTTACCTCTAAATATCTAAATAACAATAAACGTACAAAAAGTATGTTTTGACATTTTGCGTATTCAACTTAATTCCAAAGAAGATTGTGTACATAGACTGATATTTGCAATCTTGAACTTTTTCACATTTGCAATATAGATTTTCACTGAAAGCCGCCAATGTCATATATGTTGTTTTCTCCTTTATTGAAAGTTCTAACAAAAATGATGTAAAATGGTCATATCTATTAATAGGAAGTGTATTCTGTACAGATAAGTTAATTCAAAGGGATTCATTATGTGAGTCAGATGATGTCAGGGGCGTAGCTACCCGGAGGCACGGCAGCACGTACATCCGCGTCGTTTTCACACACACAAAAAAAAAAAAAAAAGAAGAAAATAAAATGCTTCGCTGAGCGCAGCCTGATACGACCGCAGAGGTCGAACCCTGAACAGTTGGGGCAAGTTTGGACACAATATTCAAGCTTGATACTGTCTAAATTTGGATTGTGATTAAATTTTTAACATAATATAGGTTTCTGACACAAAATTAATGTGGTCAAAGTTCTTAAAAATTTGAAATGGGACATTTAATTTACCTAGAATGGTCTGATATCCAAAATCTAACAACATGGTTAGATTCAGCATATAAAAAACACCAATAATTTAATTTTAGTTGAAATCAAACAAGGTTTAATTTTGGACCCTTCAAACCTTAATATGAACTTATTTGAAAACAGGGCCCAAAATAAAAATCTAAATGCACAATAAGATTCATCAAATCAAACAGCCGCAATAATTCAGTTTTTGATGAAATCAAACAAAGTTTAATTTTGGACCCTTTTGACCTCTGTCAATCAATGTAACCCAATTTAAAAATGGGGCCCAATATCCAAAAAAAAAAATATACAAGGTTAGAACCCCCAAAAATTAAATACTTAATTAATCCCATCGAAATTGGTTAAAACATTTGTATTTGTTTTCATTTGAAGATTTGTTGCTATTGCGCAATACTGTATAATTGAAGATTATTTGCTATTGCGCAATACTGTGCAATTGAAGATTTCTTGCTATTGCGCAATACTGTAGGCCCAAAATCCAAAAATCTAAATACACAGTTAGATTCAGGATATCAAAGAACCCCATATATTCAATTTTTGTTGAAATCAAACAAAGAGTGATTTTGGACCCTGATTTGTACCAACTTAATACTGGGCCCATAATCAAAAATCTAAATACATGTTTAGATTCAGCATATCAAAGAACCCCTAGAGTTCAATTTTATTAGAATCAAAATAAGTTTAATTTTGGACCCTATTAAAATAGAAAATGACATAATAATCATGGCTAAAATAAACAAAAAGCTTCATCAGCAACATTTTATATTGCAAATTTCCAATGAAGTTTATTAAACTAAAGTTATTGGCAAATTTCAATGGAATTTATTTATAATAAAGTTTTTGGCAAATTTCAATATACATAATTTAAAAGCAGTTTTGGTGAGATAAACAAAAAAGCTTCATCAGCAACATTTTATATTGGCAAATTTCTAATGAAGTTCATTAAACTAAAGTTATTGGCAAATTTCCAATGGAATTTATTAATGATAAAGTTTTTGGCAAATTTCCAATATACATAATTTAAAAGCAGTTTAGGTGAGATATGCAAATGAGTTTCAATTACCAACCTTACACTGCCTTTTAAATTATGTTTTGTACTTAAGTAATTGTCCATTAACCTAGAAACCCTTTTTCCCCCATTTTTGCACCTTATTCCTTAACGGTTTGAGCCATAACTCCCAAAGACAATTCTTACCATCCCTTTGTGGTATTCCAATATCCAAAATCTAAATATATGGTTAGATTCAGCATATCAAAGAACTCAAAGAATTCAATTTCTGATGAAATCAAACAATGTTCAATTTTGGACCCTTTAAACCTCAATGTGGACCAATTTGATAACCGGGCCCAAATATCAAAAATCTAAATACATGGTTAGATTCAGCATATCGAAGAACCCCATATATTCAATTTTTGTTAAAATCAAACTAAGTTTAATTTTGGACCCTTTGAACCTTAATGTAGACCAATTTGAAAACGGGACCAAAAATTAAGAATCTAAATACACGGTTAGATTCGGCATATCAAAGAACCCCAATAGTTCAATTTTTGATGAAATCAAACAAAGTTTAATTTTGGACCCTTTTGGCCCCTGATTCCTAAACTGTTGGGACCAAAACTCCCAAAATCAATCCCAACCTTCCTTTTGTAGTCATAAACCTTGTGTTTAAATTTCATAGATTTCTATTTACTTATACTAAAGTTATTGTGCAAAAACCAAGAAAAATGCTTATTTGGGCCCTTTTTTAGCCCCTAATTCCTAAACAGTTGTGACCAAAACTCCCAAAATCAATCCCAACCTTCCTTTAGTGGTCATAAACCTTATGTTAAAATTTCATAGATTTCTATTTACTTATACTAGAGTTATTGTGCGAAAACCAAGAAAAATGCTTATTGGGCCCTTTTTTAGGCCCCTAATTCTTAAACTGTTGGGACCAAAACTCCCAAAATCAATCCCAACCTTCCTTTTGTAGTCATAAACCTTGTGTTTAAATTTCATAGATTTCTATTCACATATACTAAAGTTATAGTGCGAAAACCAATTGTTTTCGGACGACGACGACGACGACGACAACGACTACGACGACGACGACGACGACGACGCCAACGTCATACCAATATACGACCGCAAAAATTTTTCGGTCGTATAAAAAAACGGAGAGAGAGAAGGGGGGGCAAAGTTCATATAGGAATTGGTCTTTCTTTGTTTGCATTTTAAAAACAACACAAAGAATAAAAGCAAGAGAAATACACAAGCAGCGAAAATTTTAATCATGTAAGACATGTATGTTTACCATATATACATACAACTGGTGTAAACTTTTTATATTACGGGCATTGTTTAGAAAATACCGTCAACTTAACTGTCAAAATATGAGTCCAATCTTTTATCTTTTCTTTATCCGGAAATCTTCACGGGAATCCACAGAATATTATATCCAATTGGTCACAATCTAGTATGATGTAGTTTGTAAATAAAAGTGTCAATCCAACTGCAGAGAATGTTGATGTCTATCGATGTCTAAGTCTATCTATGTCTATGTCCAAATCTCTATATATTTTACTAACTTTTGGGTCTGCATTTAAATACTCAAACAGAAATTTCTAGACAACGCTAGAAATATAAATTACGCATCTTTTGTTATGATCATTCTGGAAACGTTATGTAAGTGAAATAGAAAGTTCTAATCATTCCATGAGTATCAATGAATGTTCCAGTGAATTCTAAACTGCATAGTTGTAACACAATGTATTTTATTTTGTACACAATGTATATAAAACAATGTAAACATTCTTAGGCCACACAAAACAAATTAGGCCAACTTAATAAATATAATAGTTACAATATCATAACACCTCCCCTTAAAAAAGTTTGAGTGTAACAAAACTTTTCATGAATAATATGTACAAAATACATAGTATATACAAATTGTTTCAATAAGTTCTAGATAAAGCATCTGCTATTACATTATCTTTACCTTTAATATGTTTTACAATAACATCATATTCCTGTAACAATAAACTCCGCCTAGTCAATCTCTGGTTCTTGTTTCTCATTTTATGTATGAAGGTGAGAGGATTATGATCAGTATAAACAAGAATAGGATGCACAGTGGGATTTAAATATACATCAAAATGTTGAAGTGCAGACAACAGTGCAAAACACTCTTTTCAATAGTTGAATAATTTTTCTGATGTTTATCTAATTTCTTAGAAAAATATGATATGGGTTTTCAACATTATCATCTGTCTCTTGATATAAAACAGCTCCAACTCCTACATCGCTTGCATCGACGGCAAGTTTGAATTGTTTTCATAGTCTGGAGTGATCAGAACTGGACTATTATTTAAAAGTGATTTGCTATTTTCAAAAGCGTTTTGACAATTTTCACTCCAGATGAATTTAGAATCTTTCCGTAAAAGATGAGTCAATGGTTGAACAACAGTCGCAAAATTTGAACAGAATTTCCTGTAAAATCCAATCATGCCTAAATATCTCATAAGTTGTTTTTATTTGTAGGAGGAGGAAATTTGGTAATTGCATCCACTTTAGCCGTAATAGGTTTCACCTGACCTTGGCCAACTGTATGCCCTAAATAATCAACAGTGGCCTGACAAAATTCACTTTACCAAGATTAACAGTCAAATTTGATTGTGACAATCTATCAAAAGTATCATATAAATGTGTTAAATGTTCTTCCCAGCTATCACTACATACAATAAGATCATCAATATAAGCATAACAACAGTCTAAATTTTTATAACATTATTGATCATTCTTTGAAATGTAGCTGGAGCACTTTTCATGCCAAACGGCATTACAGTATATTGAAATAAGCCATCTGGTGTGACAAAAGCTGATATTTCTCGAGCTCTCTGTGTCAATGGGACTTGCCAGTAACCTTTCAATAAATCAAATTTGCTCACAAATTTTGCTTTTCCAATGTTATCAATGCAATCGTCTATCCTTGGAATCGGATAGGAATCAGATTTTGAAATATAATTTACTTTTCTGAAATCAGTTACGAAACGAAAGGTTTTATCTGGTTTGGGCACAAGCAGACAAGGAGAGCTCCATTCACTGTTACTCGGCTCAATAATATCATTGTCAAGCATATATTTAATTTCTTGTCTCATAAATTCAAGTTTGAGTGGATTGAGCCGGTAAGGATGTTGCTTAATTGGAGAAGCATCACCAACATCGACATCATGACAAACAGCAGTGGTTTTGTTTGGCACATCTGGAAAAAGATTTTTAAAAGAAAATACCAAAGCTTTTAATTTTTCTCTACGATCAAAAGACAGATGTGCAAGTTTTGAATCTAAATTTGACAAAATTTCTGAATTTTTCAATCTAACTGTCTCTTCCATAGTTTTAGAACTAAAAGGTGGTTCAATTACATCTGGTTTGTCATGATTGTTCTCCAATTTAACCATGGCTAAAGTGGCAACTGGTTTACGCTCAAAATATGGTTTTAACATATTAATGTGACACACTCTATTTTGTTTACGCCGACCTGGTGTTTTTACAATATAATTCAAATCATTAATTTTACTCTCTATGGTATAAGGACCACAATATTTAGCTTGTAATGGATGTCCAGGGACTGGCAAAATACAAGTACCTTATCATCAGGCTCAAAAATCTGTCCCTGGCATCTTTATCATACCATATTTTCATCTTATTCTGAACAGTTTTAAATTGTTCTGAGCAATTTGACAAGCAGTATACAATTTTTCTTTAAATCTAGATACATAGTCTAGAAGATTCAAGTCAGTGTGTTCAGTAAGCCATTTTTCCTTAATCAATTTTAAAGGTCCCTTACAGTATAACCAAATACCAACTCAAAGGGACTAAAACCAAGGGATTCTTGAACAGCCTCTCGGACCGCAAAAGTAAAAGTGAACACCATCATCCCAATCCCTGTCAAATTGAAGACAAAAAGTTCTAATCATGTTCTTCAATGTTTGATGAAAACGTTCTTAGGCACCTTGAGATTCTGGATGGTAAGCACTTGATCTATACTGAGCAATCCCTAACTGGTACACGACTTGCTGAAATAAACCTGACATGAAATTTGAACCCTGGTCGGACTGTATAGACTTTGGAAGTCCTACTAGCGTGAAAAATTTGATCAGAGCTTTGACAATAGTAGGTGTCTTGATATTCCTTAACGGAATAGCCTCAGGAAAACGAGTGGAGGTACACATGATTGTCAATAAATACGCATTTCCGGTCTTGGTCTTCGGTAAAGGTCCAACGCAATCAATGAGTACTCGGCTAAAAGGTTCTTCAAAGGCTGGAATAGGCAGAAGTGGTGCTGTTGGTATTTTCTGGTTAGGCTTACCAACAACCTGGCATATATGGCATGATTTGCAGTATTCTGCGACATCATTTCTAAGTCTTGGCCAGTAGAAATGCTGCAAGATTTTAAGGCAAGTCTTCCTTATACCTAAGTGTCCAGCCAAGGGGGTGTCATGGGCAAGACCAATAATTTCTTGCCTATAAATTTTCGGCACCACCACTTGGTATACCACTCTCCATTCCTCCTCTGGGGTAGCATCAGGGGGCCTCCACTTTCTCATTAAAATGCCGTCTTGATGGTAATAGCATTCGGCCACTTTGTCTGCTTCCTCCTGTGGTTGAGCTCTCTTGCTGAGCTGAAGAACTTCAGGGTCTTTATGTTGTTCTTCGACAAATTTCCTTCGGTCTAATGAATGGCTGTTTACGTCTGACCATGGCATAATTACATTCTTGCTAATACTAGGTGGTCTTATTATGGCCTTCTCTGAGCTACCGGGACCTTCAATATCGGCTAGAAAGGTGTCAGAAAGGTCCATGTAATCAAACTGGTTTTCTTGCAAATCCTCATTTTGTTGTTTTCTAGCCATCGCCCTAGTAACGACACAAGCTGGATACAGTTCAGCATCATCTTCAGGTGATTTAGCATCCACCACCGGTTCACTGGTAACAATTGGTTCAGCAACCACTTTGTTCCTAGCTAGATCATTTCCTAGCAATAATGAAACACCCTCAACAGGGAGATTAGGACGAACACCCACAACAACCGGTCCAGTTATCAAATCTGACTTCAGATAAATACGATGGAGGGAACATCTATACAACCTAACTCCACACCTTGTAACAAAACGGAGGCACCAACAGAAGTCTCCTCGGACAAAGGCAACACACCTTCTAACAATAAAGACTGAGAAGCTCCAGTGTCCCGTAAAATCTTAATAGGCTGAGGAGTAGTATTATCAACAATAGAAACAAACCCATCAGACATAAAAGGTTTATAATCCTCCATGTAATCACAAAAACTGGACTTAAAAGCCTGACTCGCAGGACATTCCAACGTATTGGTAACACGGGTGTCGTACAAGCACTGGTCTTGGGCTTATTATCTCTTTCATTCTTCTTCTGGAGTCTGAAACAATCAGCCATCAGGTGACCATTCTTCTTACAATAAGCACAAGTCAGTGACTTCTTCTCAAAAGTATCAAATTTCGGACTAGACATATTATAACTAGACTGACTCTTATTCTGTGCAACAGGCTTACTAACAGTACGCTCAGAGCTTTGATTCTTGTAATTTCCACTCGAAGTATTAAAATTGTGACCTTTGAAACTTCTTTTATGTGAAAGGGTATAATTATCGGAAATAACAGCTGCATCTTGTAATGTCTCAACAGTTTTGTCATCTAAATGTGTTTTTAAGTCTAAATGAACACATTGCTTGAACTCTTCTAATAACATCAGTTGTCTTAGGTTCTTAAAATTGTTATCTATTTTCTTTGACGTAAGCCATTTATCAAATAGGTCTTCTTTTTCCCTAGCAAATTCAACATAGGTTTGTGAATCAAACTTTTTATACGATCTAAACTTCTGTCTATATGCTTCTGGCACTAGCTCATAAGCTTTCAAAACTTCCTTTTTAACCGTGTCATAATCAGAACTTTGTTCGGATGAAAGTGCTGAGTAAATTTCAGCGGCCTTGCCCTCAAAAACACTTTGCAGCATTGTAGTCCAAAAGGCTTCGGCCATTTCAAATTATGAGCAATTTTCTCAAACTGTGGAATATATTTATCGACTGTTTTTCACAAAATCTGGGAACCAAACGTATATTTTTTGCTGCATCAAAATGTTCTGATTTCGACTGTACATTAGTGTTACTTTCTCCTTTGACCATTTCAATTTTTATTTTCTCCATCTCTAACCTTTCCTTCATTTCAAGTTCTGCCTGTTTTAATCTAAATTCATCTTCTTTTCTTTTCTTTTCTCCATCTCTAACCTTTCTTTCATTTCAAGTTCTGCCTGTTTTAATTTAAATTCATCTTCTTTTCTTTTCTTTTCTCCATCTCTAACCGTTCCTTCATTTGAAGTTCTGCCTGTCTTTCTTCTTTTTCCAATTGTTTTATTTTGAGTTCATGTTCTAATTCAAGCTGTTTTAATTTGATAGCGTCAACATTTTCGACCTTAAGATCAAGAGCCTCTTCACCTAAAATTTCTGCGTCAACTAATTTGTCTATTACCAAATTTTTATAATTTGTTTTCTCATAGATACTCTAAAGTCTAATTTCAGATGTTTAGCAAGCAACACTAATTCCTCTTTCTTTAAATTATCAAACTTCTCCAGGTCTGGCGTTTTCAAAATTTACCGGCTTCAAATGCCATTTTGTAGAATTTTGTTGGCTATTTCTAATAAAAATACTGAACAAATATTTTTTTAAAATAAGATATTAACGTTATCCCGGACTTGAGCCCCAATTTCTGTTATGTCAGAAAATCGCCTTTTAATTGTAGCCAACAAAAGACACAAATCAATAATAAAATTTAACAAGATTTATTATACACTAGTTTACAAAAGTATTACACAAAAGAAATGTGAACTTAACTGTCAAAATATGAGTCCAATCTTTTATCTTTTCTTTATCCGAAATCTTCACGGAATCCACAGAATATTATATCCAATTGGTCACAATCTAGTATGATGTAGTTTGTAAATAAAAGTGTCTGCAGAGAATGTTGATGTCTATCGATGTCTAAGTCTATCTATGTCTATGTCCAAATCTCTATATATTTTACTAACTTTTGGGTCTGCATTTAAATACTCAAACAGAAATTTCTAGACAACGCTAGAAATATAAATTACGCATCTTTTGTTATGATCATTCTGGAAACGTTATGTAAGTGAAATAGAAAGTTCTAATCATTCCATGAGTATCAATGAATGTTCCAGTGAATTCTAAACTGCATAGTTGTAACACAATGTATTTTATTTTGTACACAATGTATATAAAACAATGTAAACATTCTTAGGCCACACAAAACAAATTAGGCCAACTAAATAAATATAATAGTTACAATATCATAACACATCTTACTAGAACGATCCGGAAATAATGACTGTTACCTTGTGAACTAGTTCAAAATTGACTAAGTATGTAGGTCTTGACGACACGAATAGTTCATTTTCACATCACGTCAACGTATTCTTGTCCTGGTGTGCATTTAATATTTGCTACCGGACATTAATAACCATTCAATCAATCAATAGTTTCCGTATACTAACAGATGAGAAGTTGGAACTGCTGTTATTATAAAAAAAATAGTACATATTTTCCAGTGCATGTATTACGTTTTCATCTATTTTACAAAAAAAACATCTTGTATATAGATTCGATAATTCGAAGTCGTTTCTATACGAATGGTTGAATGTTAAAGCATTTAAATAAATTGTTAATTCTAACTCGTTTTACTGGACTATTTGATCATTCAATTTTATAATGAATTTTCTGTCCGAGTCGGACACTTTACTGCTGATTCTTGTTCGAAAGATACACCAAACTTTTAATACACGAATCTTCAATGTTATCATCTAGATATTGCCCTACAACTGGTCGAATGCATATGTATTTTTTAATTAGCTGGATAATAAACAAACGCAGATCATGAAAAAGATCGTGATCAAAGTACCATTCCCTCTGAAAAAGTTCATTAATTTCAACTTCGACAATTCCTAACTGCGTAAAACTAGAAGTTCATATCTCTCTCTCTCTTGTAGATTTTACCCACAAAATTTTTAAACATCTAAATACATATGTTAAGCAAAGTATTGGAGAATGTGTCCACCAAGTATTTGGTATCCAAAGATGTTTATGCTAACAGAAATTCCACATATAGTATTGTGTTTATTTTTATTATTTGCTTTTTATACTTCTTTGCTCAATACAAATACAAGCATATGGACCAATTAATCTCCGTGATTTTGAAAGCTTTCACGGCGTACAAAAAACGCAAACGACAATGTTTAGTCTTCATTCGACTCGAAGTTAAACAAATAGTTGACCAAAAAACACAACAAAAATGTCCAAGTTTTATTACGGTTGTGATTGTTTTGAAACGCTATATATGCGGATGCAGGGGGACCCCCTTCCCCTGGACTCCATACCAGGGCTTTGCCCTGGACCTACTGGGGGCCTTAGGTGGCCCCAGACCCCTCGCCCTTAAGTTTGTGATTCCACTTCATTTAGAAGGTAGCTACCCCCCTGGATTATGTTTTACTGTCAGTGGCGGTTGCTATCCCATATAAAATTGGTATTTGGAATTTTATACAGGATAACGACCGCCATTAATAATAAAACCTTATCTGACTCACTTAACCAGCACTGTGATAAGAGACTATGTTGTGAATAATTGCTTTTTAGATTTATTCCATTTATGAGCATGCATAAAACAGTGATTGTTTTAACTTCCAGTAAAACTTAGCAGGCAAAATTATTTTTCAAATCTTTTACCTGTGATACACAAGAAAAAACACAATTTAGTACTAGTACTACATGTATAGCCTTCACAAATTGTTTTCGTTATAAAATAGGCCGTTAGATTCTCAATTGAATTGTCTTATAGTTTTCATTTCGGGGTCTTTCATAGCCGATTATACGCTATGGGTTTTTCTCATTGTTGAAGGCCGTACGTTTGCCTATAATGGCTTACATCCACTTCATTTGAACTTTGGTGGATAGTTGTCTCATTGGCAATCATACCACATCTTCTTATTTTTATATATTCAATTGAATGCGAATGCACACATTTTATGATGAACAAACACTACACATTAGATATATTAAACTGATAAATAAACAGAAATGATTTCCAAAACCAGTAATTTTAAACATTTTACAGACTGTTCTATAAGGTGAGTAGTTTTAGCTGTAATCTTTTCAAACAATATTAAATAAGTGAGCCTTGTTGTTGTAGTTCGCGACTAACAACTGATTCTTTGATCCACTAAAATGAAGTGAGGTAGGACAAAAGACCATCACTTATTGTCAATATTTCTCTATGTCGTTGTCCTTCAGGGGAGATAACTACTACATTGTTCGAACTGAACCCCACCACGTACACATTACCATCATTATCTACATCAATACCATAAGGAGTCATCAGAACGTTTTTATTTTGGAATGTCCATTGTATTTCACCTTGTAGATTATAACATGTAACAGTGTGTGATGAATGATTTGTATGATATATATTGTCCCTAAATGTCGCAATGTAACATTCATAGGGCATTTTGTCTCGAACTAATTCACAAATAGATTCGTCGTGCAGATTGATCATTCGTATACCTTTGTCGTAACCGGAATAAATCAATTGATTATCTTTCTGTGCTATGCCATAATTTCTCGAATCCAGTGAAATTGTTTTCTTGATTTGTTTCCTCTTCAGGTCTATAATGGTAATACAAGGCTTCTCTGAACTACCAGATGTAACAGCCAATGTATTGTCCTCACTGTTGTACACTATATCAAACGGGTTACACGACATATTCAGCTCAAAGTCTTTTGATCGTTTATCGCTTAATACTTTAACAGTTTGTTCAACGTTGTAAACAAATGCCATTCTACCATCAGACAGCATGCAACATCCATATATGGTATCTCCTTTAGTGTTGATAGTCTTGTGTATCTCTAGCTTCATATTTTCAATGGATCTTAATTGAACGGTTGGTACCATCATCTGGGCTTGTTTGGTCTTTCTCTTGATCAGAACAATATCGCAAGGCTTAGATTCAATATGCACTTCTCCAAAACTTATGATATCAGACATAACATTCTGGATAGAGGTGTTGATCTTATATGAAAGAGCATGGTCTCCATCTTTTACAAGCGCCTGCACGAATTTTTCTTCGCTAGAGATGTTTTCTTCTATTTTCTTCATTGAAAGAAACATCTGAAGGTCCGTTGCGTGTTGCTTTATGTTCCCAATGTTTCTTTGGCATTCTGCTATTTCTTTTTTTTTCTTATCTAATAATGACAATAACTGAAAATGTTTCGAGCTTTCTTTTTCTTCGAGCGCATTGAGTTGTTTCATTAAATCTTCTTGTAGTTTGTCGAGGTGGTTGTTCATCTTTATTCTGGTCTGCTTTATTTCTTTTTCGATTCCCTTTCTCTTTTCTTTGAAAGTCGACAAATTATCCTGTTGGTGCTGACGTATTTTCAGTAGATTTTCTGCTACTTCAACTAATGTTTCCTCTATTTCGCACAGGGCATTGGATGTTTTGGCGTTTTGGATGACGTCATCTAAATTGACGACATCCTGGCATACTATATGGCTTTCTACAACACATTTACTGCAGCAGGGACATTCATGCTTACGGCAATATATTTGAAACTTTTCATCGTGTTTGATACAGTACGGAGAAATTTTCAGTACATCAGTTGGTAATTTCTGGTATTCAACTGTAGGTATCACATTATGTCTTCTCGATGCCTTAGACAAACTATGATGTTCCTGGCATTCTGTACATAGTCCTTCGTCACATTCTGTACACCAGACTATGGATGGTTTTGTAATGTGACGTAGGTCACAAACACCACAGCTTGGAGAGGATGTCGCCATTAGACACAAGCTACAAAATGATATTCAATAATAAATAATAAGTCATAACAATGAAAAAGAATGTGTTGTAGAAAGCCATATAGTTTAAAAGCAACAGCAGCCCAACCAATCAAAACCTCCATTTGTCAAAAGTGTATAATCCAAAATAGAAATTAATCCCACTTATATCATTTTAACGTTATTTTAATTACTATTTACCGTAGGGATGTCAACTCGGTAAACAATTACTAATCGAGTACTCGTAGGTTTTATCGAGCGATACTCGAGTACTCGCTCGATAAATAACTACAACACGGAAACTCAAAAATACGTATTTTACATTATGTGGTTTGTTGTTCAACCGACGAAAAACCATTTACATAAGTATCTGGGACAAGTAGTTACGTATCATATTTAACAGCTTATTACATACAGTTACTTTATAAAGTAAAACACAAATCTAATCAATATAATTTAATGAACACCTATTTAAAATTATAACAAGGAAAAACCATATCAAACAATTGTATTTGGTAATCGTTAAGAAAACATATTTATTTACAAAGGCATAAGGATTAAAAGTTTAACTATTCACTGAGGGTCACTAGAGGATGCACCGATTTTAGTTTTTTATGGAAACATTTTCTTGTCAACTATAATTGGTAACAGTCGGTTTTGCAACTTTGTAAATTACAGTCTTGCAGACGAAAATATTTCTTCTGACGGTACCGGTGTGACGGAATAGCTAAGAATGCTTAATTTAAAGTGTTAGCCTAGGTATAGCCCACGTATTTTCGGAGGCATCTTAAATGACAATTTAGCACAACCATTGAGTCAAAATGTATTTTATTTACTAGTATGATAAATCAGTGATGCCTATTTAATTTTTCGAAAGAGGTTCACAAGAAGATCAATTTTATATAATGAAGACAGCAATATTCTAACAGGAAACCGATTCGTGGAGTATCGTTTTGGTATTCGATACTCGGTACTGCCGAGCGATACTCGAATACTCGAGTACTCGTTGACATCCCTACTATTTAGTCCGAGATTGCTCTGACGTCCAACGGCTGTTTTGATAGACAAGCTGGGGCCGTGGGACGTCAGAGCTCGTCCCATATCAAAAAGTGGATATTTGCCCGTCCAAAATGGATGCGCCACTCCGTTGCATCTGGAGCCGACTGACGACCTTTAACGGACGACATCAAAAGTTCAATGTAGGATAAAAAACTTAATTCACATAGTTTTTTCACTGACCCCCATCCCCCCTCTTAACTTAATTTGGGAAAAATTGATTGACCAATATGGATATATGTAAAATCGATTTTGGATAAACAAAACTTGCAGCAATTTTAACCCCACCCCCAAACCTTTTGATTTAAGTTTTTTATCCTACATTGATCTTTTGATGTCGTCCCTAATCCATATAACCCCAAACAGAAAAATAAATGAACAAATTGCTTTCAAATCGTATTCAAATCTCTTTCAAATCGTGATTATGCGATTTGTTAGTACCATTTGCTTGCGATTCATTAAACAAATTATAAACAAATCAGAATTTGCTAAATTCCCTAAAACTGATTTCTTTGTGATTTCTTTCAATTGTATGATTCGTAAGCAATTTTTTTTTTTTTTTTGCGTGATTTCTTTATGATTTGTTTACTTAGAATATCGTATGAAATGATTTGAAAGAGATTTGTTAACTTTGTTAGCTTAAATGGTGTGATTTCGTTATGATTTGTTTACTTAGAATATCATATGACATGATCTGAAAATGATTTGTTAACTTTGTTAACTATCATGGTGTGATTCATTGATGATTTGCTACAATGAATAAAATGTTAATGCATTCGAATTTTCTGTGTTTATCTATATCTTTGACTTCCGGTTGAGATCAAATTCAAATTTCAAATACTGTTCTATATTAACTGAACAAAGAAGGTTGCAAGATGAGGATTTTTACTATCAATGATGACAGTGGTAAGGAATCTCAGTTATTTATTTATAATTTCACACATTCAATTATTACTATTCAAACATGTAAAAGGTGTCAACCTTTTAAATTCAGAAACTGTGCATTTCAGTATCTCATTATAATTTTGTACTGTCAGAATAAATTTTCAAAATAAAAATGTGTAAAAGATGTGTAAATAGACCGAGACATGCATTTACAGACTAGCTTCCCGAGCCAGCAGACAAAATTCACTGGCAAGTTTCATGTTTTCATGATGTTTACTGGCGAAATCCCGGGCAGTAGGGGCAAAGCTACATTAGCAGATTTAGACCAAGACTAAGACCCATCACCTATTCGACATCCTTCTAGTACACGTGGTTGCCCATGTTTTGTCAAATCTCGTTAGAGTCAAATTCGGAAGAGAAGTAAGAGAAACCTACAAAGAGGGAACAATTCGTCCCTCATCGCAACCAAAAATAGTATTCCTTTTTACAATAAGAGGAGTAGCTAAGGTAATATGAAGACAAATGCATTTCAAAGTTTGGTGGTCTCAGGGGCAGAAAATTCTTTTGATCTGGATGTAAATGATTTAATCTGTGAATTGATGATTGATGCCAATCTATTGACGATTTGCTTGTGATTTGCTTGAGGTAGGAATATATGATTTACTTCTGATTTGTTAAAGATTTGATAACAATTTGTTTGTAATTTCTTCATAATTTGAAAACAATTTGTTTGTGATTTGCTTGAGGTAGGAATATGCTTTACTTCTGATTTGTTATAGATTTGATCACAATTTCTTTACAATTTCATTACAATTTGAAAACAATTTGTTTGTGATTTGCTTGAAGTAGGAAAGCAATGATCTCTGATTTGTTAATGATTTCAAAACAATTTCTTGACAATTTGTTTGTGATTTGCTTATGAATTGTAAGCAATTTGTTCGTGATTTGTTGTTGTGATTTGTTAGCTCATTTGCATGTGAAATTTTATCACTTTCAAATCATAAAGAAATCATACGATTTGGTTATCATTTGTTACCATGATTTGGTCCTCAATTTTTGTTTGTTTGGAACATGTTTATATCGGTCCTCAATTTGTTCATTTTTCATTTATCTCTTCATTTATGCATGTTATGTAAGTTTCATCTACCTACCACCCTTTATGTTCTCATATTTGGATAGTTTTCACAGTGACCCATCTATTCCGGCATTTTAACTTCCACTTTGTAAGATTGTCATGTGTCCAACGAGAAAAAATAAGGCGCGATGCATTATGGGAGCTGATTTATGCAAATGACACTGGGTCAATATGAAAACATAATCTAACACCTCGTTCATTTACGACGCAAATAATCTGAAAGACCGCGTTTGTTCCTGTTGTTATCATGATTGGCTAGATAGGTTCAAACCCAATATTAGCATAAAAAACTGCACACTTAAGTCTCGAGGCCGCGAAGTATCACGTAACGTGACGTCCACTTGAAAATGAAAGTTAAAATGGCGGAATCGATGGGTCACTGTGAAAACTGTCCAAATATTAGAAAATAAAGGTGGAAGGTAGATGCAACTTACATTAATGAAGAGATACATGAAAATAAACAAATTGAGGCCCGATTTATATTGCATAAGGCCGTCAGTCGGCTCCAGAAACAACGAAGCGGCGCATCCATTTTGGTCGGGCAAATATCCACTTGTTGAGATGGGACGAGCTCTGACGTCCAAAGACCCCAGCTTGTCTGACAAAACAGCCGTTGGACGTCAGAGCAATCTCGGAAAATTTCAATAAAATATAACCATGGATTCATAAATGTTATGTTTTCAATATTGTATAAATAGTCTGATCGTTTAACCTTGGAACAGTAATACGTTTCTTGTTCAACCCATAATAAAAAAGTTCCCATAAAAACAAACAGCTACAGGTCGTCGTATGGAATTAAACTCTTAGCAAAAAAGCCACACCCACTAATAAGCTATACAATGTCTTGACTCGGACTGTTGCATTTTGAACAAACAAGTGAAAAGTCCAGCGCAATATAGAACAAAACAGTTTCAACATTCATATATCATTATCATGATCTTGACCTGCATTGATATGTATTTAACTTGCAACTGGACGATTAAACAAAACGGTTATTGATGACTGCATGAAAAACGTTAACCTCAGACAAAACCTGAATTTAACTGTTAAGGAAAAACAAAGTCCATCTAGTAGTAAAATACGGAAAAATGAAAATATTTGCAAAATTTGCCCTGGATACTGTATTTTGGACATAAAGAAGCTTCTGTCCCAATTTCCCGAAATTCCTTTATGTTTGACAAAGATTTTGATGTAAAACAAAACTTTAACCACAGACTGAACCTTAATGCTGACGCAGTCGGCTTTAACGCTGACGACGGAATCTAGGATCGTCAAGTCTCTAGGGGCTGGAGGGGCAGTACTATTTTCTAAATTATAATTATGATATTACAATATTTTTTTTTCACATTTATTATCATTTTTCTACCTATTAACGTGAATTTTCTGACGCAAAAATAAATATACAACAGTACAGTTCATTAAAAGTATGTAATCAAATGCCTAACTATATATATGTGTGAAAATTTACTTTCTGAAGATATAAAAAAATATATAAATAGAAAATAAAAGGATTTGGAGTAAATGTACATGGGACAAAATTGCACACAATACATAGAAAACAGAAAATTATCAATGAACAGGGCTTTTATTCCTGTTCTTCATCTTGACAGTTGATGTAGGGTCTTCAACAATGAACAAACAATTCATACCCTACAACAAGGCCAAGACGGCCCCTAGCGTCGACTTAAGCGGTACTATTGATAAAAATAAACCACAGTTCACCTTCTTGCTCCCCACCCGCCTCGGAGTGCCAACTTGTGCGATGCTTGTGTACGACGGTTCTCCAATCGAAAGCACCAGGGATACAAGAAAAGTGCAGTAATTTTGAAAGACATCGATCGCCGCTAAAATATGCCTTGAAGTTACACATGTCGGGAGCGGTCAATGAATTACATAATTTATAATTACGGGCGAGGTTTTTGAACATATATTTGTCATACATTGCCCAACAAAAGACCAATAATTTCGAAACAACAAATGATAGACAATACATATAAAACTAAACAACAAATGATAGACAGCACGGGGCACATCGAAATATATGTAAGAAAACCTAGCAGTTTAAAATAGTATGAAAGGGCAATATACAAAACAGATGACCAGACCAGTATTTTGAAGAAATATAACCAAACATGAAATTTTGACGGTGTATTAATATGAAGTATCTTTTATTCTGTTTAAGATCTTATAAAATCTCATGAAATCTTATGAAATTAATTAGATATTCTGCATACTATATTATGTATGCTTCACGATAAGACAAGATAAAATGCTGAACGACCCAGATCCCGCTCCTTTCAAAATTGTCAATATCTGATGCATTTGAATTAAGCACAACAATACATTCATAGTGTGTTAATTTACGTTTTTGATTGAGTTAAGCCTTCCAATTGATGTTTTATCGTGTGTTTTTCTATGTTGTGATGTTATACTATTGTTTCAGAAAAAGGGAGAAGGTTTGGTACCATTAAAACGTTTAATCCCGCTGCAAATGTTTGCACCTGTCCTAAGTCAGGAATCTGATGTACAGTAGTTGTCGTTTGTTTATGTAATTTATACGTGTTTCTTGTTTCTCGTTTTTTATATATACTAGACCGTTGGTTTTACCGTTTGAATGGTTTTACACTAGTACTTTTGGGGCCCTTTATAGCTTGTTGTTCGGTGTGAGCCAAGGCTCCGTGTTGAAGGCCGTACATTGACCTATAATGGTTTACTTTTATAAATTGTTATTTGGATGGAGAGTTGTCTCATTGGCACTCACACCACATCTTCCTATATCTACTTTATGTAAATTTAATACAAGCATGCAATCAGGGCTAGTATTTTGAACATGTTTTAACGGTAACTGTCAGAACATGATTATAATTATTAAGGGTATATTAATTTTGTCCAACTGTCGCCTTGTGAGATTAATAGTTTAAGGTAAAACTTTATGATACCATATGGCCTAGGTGTTGATTGACTTTTATTTTTATGACCTAAGATATGGTAATGAAATAGCACCCGTAACTTATTGAATATATCTGCTAAGTGAACATCACAGCATGAATCTGTCCATTTTGCGTGAAGGTGACACGCAAAGTCAGGTGACATATCAAACCGTTTCTTTTGTAATTAAGATTAATTAACATAACAGTCAAAATAGTCTGTTTAAATCTGTCAGTGTAATCAATCACTTTTTATAAATAATCTGATTACAGTAATAACGATGCTGATCTGATAAATCAATAAACTGATAATGCGCGCGCCCCCAGTTCATCAACTCTCGTATCTCATCAGTCGATAACGCAAAATCACGATCGATCTTGCACATGCGCATTGTTTCCCTGATCTAGAGTATTGTATACGTGAAAGCG
This sequence comes from Mytilus coruscus, assembly GCA_017311375.1. Taxonomy (NCBI): domain Eukaryota; kingdom Metazoa; phylum Mollusca; class Bivalvia; order Mytilida; family Mytilidae; genus Mytilus; species Mytilus coruscus. The sequence continues at coordinate 28,816,704 of CM029604.1, read as the reverse complement.
GTAACAAGACCAGACGGACGGACACCCGGTGTTTATATGTCCCCCGCAACGCATTGTGCATTGGGCGGGGGACAACAATCATTATATCTTTCTTTTAAAAGAACACGAACATAAGATAAAAGCTAGGTCATAACTATATACACAGGCACTAGACGTTCTGTCTATGGGCAATGGGAAGAAAATATATAGTGTCCATGTATATAAATCTTTTTATATACATGGACACTTTTTTCTTCCCATTGCCCATATTTGAAAAAAGTGTCCATGTATATAAATCTTTTTATATACATGGACACTATTTTCTTCCCATTGCCCATATTTTATTACTATTGACAGAACGTCTAGTGCCTGTGCTATATATTATATGCCCAAGCCCAAAACGAAAGTTGAAATAATAAACTTTTATACATTTCACGTAATTCGTTCATCCTTATACTAGGAAGTATATTAAACATAACATGTTAAAGAAGAATTAATCTCGGAAATATCGAACAACATCTAAAAATATACCTTTTAACTTGAAATGTACATTTCCGTCTGGTTTACCAGGAAGGTTATAAACCACATGACTGTTTCATAAACTGATAAATGCCGCGAATATTCAAATTCAATCTACACACTTACAAGTACGATAACGCCGATGTATTAAAAAATCAGCTTATTATTGTGGACATTTCTTATTTTCTTTCGATCTTTCCTTTTAACATTTATTTATTTCATTATTTTGGATTACTTAGTTAAAAAGGAATTGTTGCCAGTGAAATCCTCAAAAACAATGTTTTAGCAGTTAAACTGACAGGGCAAAAATGATACATTTGTAAGCAGGTAAAAGATCCACCGACCTTGAAATTTTCAGAGAAATTGGACAACCTCATTTAAGTGGTAAATGCTGGTGAATTTCTTTTCTTGGCAAATTTCGCAGTTGTTTTCTTTTGTTTTGTAATTATCTTGACATTACAGTTACTGTTGGTTGAAAGGAATCAAAATGATCAGAAAGACAACACCTACAAACAAGTCTGGTCTCACAAATTAACGACAAGGAGCGACAGGAAGGAAAATCTAGCGATCGACAAGGGGACAAATTTGTTTAAATATCCTATAAAACTCTTATTTTTCTGTACCTTAATTAGGCCGTTTGAATTGTTTCACATTTGTCATTTCGGGGCCTTTTATAGCTGACTATGCGGTATGGGCTTTGTTCATTGTTGCAGGCCGTACGATGATCCATAGTTGTTAATTTCTGTGTCATTTGGTCTCTTGTGAAGAGCTGTCTAATTGGCAACCATGCTACATCTTCTTTTTTTTATCAATCAATTACATTTGATGATTTGCTTCATAAAGTTTCAAGTAAAATATTAAGTAAAATCATCAGTCGACCAACTCCTTATGGGAGATTTTGACATAAATTACAATCATTACCAACTTTTGGCAATAATCCTGAAAACCATGTGCAATATACTCAGGCGCGTAGCTACGTTTACGTCAAAACGCCCCGGCGTGCACTTGAATTTTGGTAAACAAATATTTTAATCTATCTAAAAAGAACTGGTTTAAAGCACACAGGCCTTGTAATTCTTTCTTCAATGGCGTGTAATTGCGAACAAAAGTGACGAAATTTCCTTTTCAATCAAATGGTATCATATTATACATGTTATATATTTGTTCATTTTCTGTCCCGTGAATTCTGTTACTTTCCCTTTGTTTTTAAAAGCAATTCATTATCGGCCGAGATTCGATGTTTGCATTTTTGTCGAGCCTGCGACATCTATGACGTCGCGAAATCGAGACATGCATAATAAAGTTATCCTAGATTTTGTCGGCGGCGTCAACATTAAGGTTCAGTATGTGGTTAAAGTTTTTAAATATCAATAAATTTGTACCTTTATGAAATTTACGGAAGTTGGACAGAAGCTTTCATGATCAGAGCATAATGATGAAATTATATTTTTAATTTTCCCGTATCTTAAATACTGATGAAAAGAATTTCTTTTTGCAGTTAACAAGTATTGATACAGTCTGGGGATAAAATTGGTTACAAATCATTACTTTGTCAAACCATCATCGAATTTTATGAAATTTTGGCAGAAGCTTTTTTAGGATAAATATCTGGAGGAAAATTTTGAAAGTATATTTTTTACATTTCTAGTATTATACTGACAGACGGACTTATCTTTTCGCAATAAACAGACGGTCTGGGATTGGTTTTTTGACATGATAAATTTGTAAACCTTCATAGATTTCATGAAACTTGGACAGAAACTAATATTCCTGATCAAGAAAAATTATCTAATTACAATGTTTATTTTTTTTTTAAATCCTGTAATGGACTGATAAGTGAATTCACTTGCAGAAAGCAATCCCATCCGAGAACCAGGGTTCCACGAACTCTTTGCGAATTTTCATATTACATCTGAACATCTATGAACATTAATTATATATTTGATCCAATTAACGAAATTTACACATAACAAGTATTTTTTTGTTGATTGGTTGCTTTACCCACGGCTCCTTTTAAACATATTTTACAGTAACTGGTTTGGACATTTTCCCTAAAACCATTGACATTTAGATTCCAAATCAACACGTTAAACAGATAAAACATAAAAAAAAATAAACAAATTAGACTCTAAAGTATGTTTGTTAATGATATTTTAATGACAGAGATGGTATCTCATTCTCGGTAACTCGTACAAATTGGTGAGTGCTCAACCCTCCCCTAACCTAGGACAGTGGTGTTACAACACAACATAAGAACAAACTGTAAAAATCTATACAAATCGCTTTACTCAATAAATCAGTTCGAAGCATAGAAAAACAATCAAAAAACATACAATAGACATAGTTCAAAGACAATTACAAATTATAACATGTTCTAGTCCTAAATACGCATTTAACTTGATAATGGACGTTATACATCCATTCATCATCATCTTCATTATTATAGGAGTTTTTACCCAGAAATGACAATGTTTGACCGTCTCTAGTGTTTATTCAATTTCTCTTGAACAAATAGTAAATAGACAGAAATTGTATACAGCAAAAATGATCAACAAGAAAATGACGTGATCGTATATTGACTCCTTCAGGGTAATTGTCCTTAATAAAAGTATTCTCTAATAGTAATTGGCCGATTTAGAATCTAATAATCTAATTTTGGATGTAACGCGTCTTCTGATTGGCTGACAGTGTTTTGTCTATCAGCTCATAGACAAAATTTTGTCATGTGACCGTGACGTCATCAACGTTTTTTTCATGATTTACACTGGCTTAAATTGGAATTTAGAATTAAATTATAAGGAATGACTGTAATATTTTTTCTGTCTATTCGAAATTACTTCAAAATGTGGCGCACACTTTAAAATAACCCGCTTCGCGTGTTATTCAGTGTGCACCACAATTTTTATGTTATTTCTTCAGAGACAGAAAAATTATTGCAGTCATTCCTTAAATGGATTATGGAAAGTTTAATTGTTCGTGCCCCGAAATGAAAATAACGTCAGGTCATTGGTTGAATTTCTATTGTCTACGGGGTTTTAAACCAATCACGACGTTTTCGTGTTCATTTTTGGGAATATTACCCAGAACGCATTAGATTTTGAAAAGGCGAATTGGATCTGAATCTTATACTTAATGTGTAAGAGATTGCTTTCACTGTTCCAAATCATTTTTTTTTTTACAAAGAAAAAGATTCAGGCAACTGGAAACATCCAGTTCATATCATTATGGCTATCAAATCGGTAGGACACAAAGGATCGAAATATATTTAAACATTAAAGTAAATCTTGGAATAAGCATTCCCACCAAGAATGATGACAATTAGCAAAGCGCTTTCAGAAAAATTTTGTTAAATCAATTATGCTGAAAAAAATATTTAATCACAATATCTCACCCTGGCACTTTGAATAAGATAAATACTTTATATATGAACAAGTTGTTCATCATTTGATAAAAATACTGTAAAAGCAGATATTGTTGCTTACAACCTTTAATGCAATTGTTGAACAATAGATAAAACTGCGAGATACATTTATTTAATACGATTTCAGGAATTGCATCATTAAAAAAATGCTAAATGCGAGCTTTTATTTTGGCGAAACCTATTCGTGCATTAGTAAAGACATGTAAAAAAAAATTGCATTTACAGCATATTTTGTCTGTGTTTCATATTCATATTTATGCTGCTATGTCAGTATGTCATCAAGAATTTAAAATTAACATCTTTTACCTAAACAACCTAATGACCATTCGTATCAAGACTTGTCACAATTGGCAAATTGCTTTCAGAGGAAATCTCTGAAATAATATCTACAAATCAATTATGCAAAAACTTCTCCGGAAGTCTCACCCTGACACTTTATATCAGATGAAGATTGTTCACCATTTGCTCAATGCATGCGTCAGATTTATTTTTCTATCTTTTATGAAAATTCTCATACATGAACAAGTTGTCAACCATTTAGTAAATATGTTGAAGATAAATAGAGACTATCACAGTACCGCGGGGATTAAACATATTTCTTATACGCGTTAGCGCTGTCTATATGTAACGTCATGGTATCTATGTGTAAACGTCATTGTATTCCTACATTAAGGATGTACTTAGGTGAAATTAAAAAATCTAGAATTTAAAATTGATACTATAAGTCGGAAGAGCATTAGTTTAGGAACAAAATAAGCTAAAAATATTGATAGGTTATGGAGCTCCTTTTCTAGATATTCGATTTTTAATAAATGGCGGGAAAAGGCTGACTCGGACTTTTACCTTATATTTGCATTGGTATTTTTGGGATCTCAAATCGAAAGAAAAGAAATCTAGAATCTGCTTAAATTTTGGTAAATGACCTTTATGAGCTATTGAAGTCTTATATGAAAAAAATGGGTGTTATGGGGCAAAATATTTTACGCTTATTGTAGGAAAAAAACCAAGGAGTCCGAAAATATGACACAAATTCCGAAAACTCACCTTAAAGTACATCCTTAAATCGTTCATTTGTGTAGACGTCTTTTTGATAAACACAACGCATTCTATAATATACGATCACGAGATTGGTACCGAGACCAGGATAAAAGATGGATTCGACGAGAATCAAGTCTATTCGAGCTGGAAATAGAGCCGCCGTCACGAAATTCTTCAAGAAACTAGATGAGTTGAACACTGATTCGGAGATGGATATTGATATTGCAGGTCCAATTATTGACGCTATAGTGAGAAAACAAAGTGTAATTCTTAAACTGAATGAGATCTTGAAAAATACATCGGAAGAAGATAAATCAGTTGAAATTTCCAGCCTACTAAACAACGATGGAATATCACCACAAACAGCTAGTTTGCACATGTTTACCGATGCTAGCAAACAAGCTTATGGAGCATGCGCCTACATTATACAAGGAAAACATTCGCAATTAGTTATGGCTAAAAACAGAGTTGCACCGCTTAAAGTTATTACTTTGCCGCGACTGGAGTTGATGGGCGCCATAGTTGGAGCGAAATTAGGTAAACATGTGTCGAATATTTTAGGAATTACAGAAATCACATTTTGGTGTGATAGCCAAATCGTTCTGAGCTGGCTGTATTCGTCGAAAATACAAAAACCTTTTATTGCTAATAGAATTACAGAAATCCGACAACTTGTGGAAAATAAAACTTGGAGGTATTGTCCAACCGACTGTAACCCCGCTGACTGTCTTACGCGCGGAATGTCGTCATCTAAGTTTTTGAATAATGAAACTTGGTTCAACGGACCGAAATGGCTTGCACATGAAGAACAATGGCCGCATTGGGATCGAACTTCCGTTGCTATGACAACAATTACAGACAATGAAAGTAAAGAAATAAACCGGCAAATTCAACAAAATGATGACAGATTCACAGTTGTAAAGGAAGTCATCAATATAGAGAAGTTTAGCAGTTATCCGAAACTACTTCGTTTTATGTCTTAAGTATTGCTCTTTATAACGAATTGCAGCACAATCTCATAAAACAGGAAATACCAACAGTTAGAGGTAGACGAAATTCAAAATGCTTCACTTGTGTTGATACGGAATGTACAGCAAACTATTTTCATGAATGAAATCCGAAATATTGTTTCAAAGGAAACTAATCGACTACCTATTGTACGTCAGTTACTGTTATATATCGACGAAAAAGGACTACAACGTTCCGGAGGAAGAATTGGCTATGCTCTCGTTAGCGAAACAGTGAAATACCCTTATTTGCTTCCGTCATAACATCTGTTGGCAACATTGATTATTTTGGACGCACACAAACTACAAAAACACAGTGGAATAAATGGGACATTTACGTTAATTCAACAGACATTTTGGATACCGAAAATCCGAAAAAGAGTGAAAACCGCATTACGGAGTTGTATTCCCTGTAGGAAGATAATAAGTCAACCGTATGTTGCGCCTGACCCACCACCCCTACCAAGGTTGATTGTTTGTGTTTTAACGCCACTTTTAAGCATTTTTAAGCACCGCTTTTGGGATATTTCGTGGCGGACAGTTTTTATTCGTGGAGGAAGCCGGAGTGCCCGGAGAAAACCACCGACCTTCGATAGGAAAACTGACAATCCTAGTCAATTAAAATTGGAGTCGAGTGCACCGGCACGTCGAGCGGGGTTCGAACTCACAACCTCAGTGTTGACTAGCTAGTGATTACAGTAGTAACTACTTAGACCACTCGGCCACCGACCGTTAACGTACATCTCTACTGATGAAAAAGATCCAGAACCACTTACGCCGTCTGATCTTTTGTATGGTAGAAGATTAAAAACACTTCCGTATCCTTTAAATGACCTCAGCGAACGTAAAGACACTAGAAAAACACTAACTTGTGCTTATGCACTAAAGCGTAACAAACAACAACAAGAGTTACTACAACACTTTCGAACGAGATGGAAGAAAGAGTTTTTAACATCACTAGATCCAGTGGAAATAATCTACAGAGGACAAAGATCGGAGACATCGTACAGATTCATGATGACTCGCCTAGAACTGTATGGAACATTGGTATCATCGAGGACCTTGTGCGCGGTAGAGATGGTTTGGTGAGATCAGCAATAGTGCGTTCAAAATTTGGACTTACTAATAGACCAATCGTCAAACTGTACGCACTAGAGATAAATTCTAAAGACAATGATGAATCTCAAATACTTAGAGTGTTCGTTTACAAAACCGTAATCAGAGGCTGTAATTATAACTGAGAACAATTTTCAATTGCAACTTGATTCAGTGATAGTTTTATATGTGATTCATAGACTTTAAAGTTTCAAATATTTCATTTCTTTTCATTTCATAGACAATTTTCTTAATTTCGATACATCGCTCATTGAGACTTTAATTACATAAACTCGCGTCCCCGAGTATGTTGAGGATAAATAGAGACTATCACAGTACCGCGGGAATTATACATGTACTTATACGCGTTAGCGCTGTCAATATATAACGTCATCTATACTATTAAATTTGGGGACCAAATTTTTTTGCCGGTTTGTCTCCGAGCCGACGATCGTCTGGAGTATTATATTATAATAAATAGTAAGTGTATGTAATATACTTTATAACTTCATATAGTAATTGCTTTAATTAGCGTAGCTTAGTTAATTAAACCCCCCAAAAAAGTTCCGTATCTGGTTCCTTGCCGTCTACGTTTTGTAAGCAGGCGGAAATGGTTTGTATTCAATTTGTCTTGAATTTATGACAACTCGGCCCTAGGCCAACTCGCCCCACTCAAACACTCTCACTAATTATTACAACTTGCATGACGTTATCAAACTCGCACCACTCAAAAAAATAAAAAAAAAGAAATATAACAAACTCGAAGAAATATCTTCAATCATTATATTGTTTTCTCCTTATCACAGTAAAAAATCCTCCTTTCTCGGAGCACCCGTGTCACACAGAGACAGAACTCGCACCACTCGAAAAAAAAATACTACAAACTCGCACCACTGAAGAAATGTTTTAAATCATCAGAGAGTTTGTCTTCTCTTAGTTATTTCCTTCGTTATTGGAGCACCCGTAAAACACAGAGACAGAACTTGACTCGCACCTTTCGAAAAAAAAAAAAGAAATACTACAAACTAGCACCACTAAGAAATGTTTTAATCATCAGTGTTTTAGGTTGTCTTCTTCTTCTCTGAGTTATTTCCTCCGTTCTAGGGGCACCTGTGTAACACCGATTGGACATTCAAACTCCTATGGAAGAAGAACTGACAAACTAATAAAAAATATCAACATACGGCATCAGTGCATAAAACAGTTGGAGAAACACGAACCCAGACTGTGTATCCCCATTAAACATTTCAAGTAGTCTTCAAGCCGCGCTCGCGCGGGTTTTTTCTATTGGTATCTATGTGTAAACACGTCTTTTTCCACTTCATAAACACAACGCATTCTACAATATACGATCACGAGAAATAAACATGTGTCGGATTCAATTTCTGTAATTTTTTTTAGGTTTTATACATAAACAAGTTGTTAACCGTTTGGTGAATACAGGTATCAGATTATTTTTTTCTGTCTTTTATAAAGACGTTATTTATGAATAAACATTATTCTAATTTTGTGAATATGTGAGTTATTTTTTTTATCATTCTCGTTAATTGTGGACAATTCAACATTTTTATTTCCGATATTCACATGTGCTATGATGACAAATAACTATTTCTGATTTATTACCAAATCACTATTTCTGATTTTATACCAAATCCCTTTGGAGATATTAATACTGATATCACAGTGAGACATGTTTGTAAAACTTGCAGTAGGATAGGTGCAAATTTCTAAACAACAGTTGATCGACTAAAATGTCTAATTTCCTTGAAGTTCAATATTTGAATTTACTGCTCATATTGATAATGAACATGGAATAAAACTTATTAGAATTTGGTGCGTCCGACGCGCTTTTCTGAATTTACCTTCATCAGGAACGCTCAACCTAGAATATTAGAAGTAAAAGATGAGATCAATTGTGTCTATATTAAACAATAAAATGACGTTACAATAAAGAACGTCATATCATTAACAACAAAAGACATACGACAAGCAAGACGGATTGACATAAAAATCGACGTTGTGAGTATTGAAATTTAATGTATACACGTGGGTTAAAACTTTTAAAGGTCAAATCTTGCGCGGTGTATTGCTGACATTGAGCATTTCAGTTCGCATTAATCAATATTTGTTGAGGTTATATTACAAATGTTGCGTGCGTATCCAGGGGAAACTTCGATGATTTGAAAATTTTTGGACCTCCTCTTTTCCTGCGTAAAATAATATATTCACCAAAAAAAGACTGGAAACTAATAATATCGAGACTCTTTTACTTTTCCTCTCTCTTTAGAAGTTGCTAAGTTGATTCGCCCTTGTCTTACCTACAGAGGAATGTTTCGCCCGATGCTTTCCTCAATTAATGTACAACATTGAACAAATATTTGTCAAGTGAAAAAAACTCTGACTATGAAAACAAATTTAATAAAAAAATCAAATAAACTGGTAAAATATGTGATAGTCGTCTCATTGTGTTATATTTTGTATTTTGCTTCATCCATATTTGTATCCGTTTAGCTTTGAAGTAGATATTTTTCTTAATGTTTCATCTTATTTATCGAACACAATATTTAACTATATCAGCAACCCGACCTTGAACATCAATTCATATTGCATAAATCGGAATAAATTGTTTTAACCTTTTATAGAAAAGATCTTCGAAAGCACGAAAATCACATTCATTTCCACGCGCATGGCAAAAAAACGCAAAGTGGTGCCTTTTGAATGCTATCAGGTTACAATACTACACATATTGACTTGAAGGAAGCACTGCAGAAAACTATTAGATATATATACGTTAAAAAAATGGGGTTATAAAACTTGTTCTGGTTCTTGATACGCATGGAAAATAAAACGCTATACAGTCATATGCTGTTCCGCTATTCTTATTAGTCAAAAATAAGAATCAAGGAGCAGCATGAAGTGGCGGATCCAGGAGGGGGGTTGGTTCCGGTGGTTGGACCCCCTATTATTTTACGATCTGACAATGCTTGTGAATGGGGACTTATTTTTTTTTTTTTTTTTTTAATGGCTGGATCCACCCCTGGTATGTGTAAACTGCTGTCATTGTAGTATCGCATCGAATAGAGAAAACAAATAAGTGAAAAGAGCTAAAAACAAATACCTCACAAAACTGAGAAAAAGGGGTGGGGGGGGTGTTAAACCGAATGCGCAGTTAAATATTTAATCCGATTTATTCAAAATAAACGCATGTTCAAGATCGGGTTGTTACAATATTAAAATGTTCGGTTCAAATTGAGAAACAGAAAAAAAAAGGTTGTTCGATTTGGTAAGAATAATTTACGATATAGTATGATCTAGTTTTATGTTACTTCATTTTTCCTAAGCAAGCAAGACGTTCTGATATTGCACTTATTTTGCATGTGATAAATTCTGCCCTTATGTAGGTTTTCTAGACAAACCGACAGCATGGTTCGTGTATAAGTCTTGAGTAAGACACCAACAATTCATCTTATGTTGGGGAATTGGTGCTTTTTTTCAGGACAATTAAATTGTTTTCCGCACCAATCAAAAACAAACTATTTTTTTTTTCAATAACATAAAGAAATAAGAAAGAAAAAAAGTAATGTTCTATTTATTTACTCTACCCCCCTAATTTTTAATGAAATATAAGCTATTTCTGTTTTACTTCCCATCCGTAAAAAACAAAATTATTTTTTTCCCAAGAATCAAACATTTTTTATACCCCCCACACACACCCTTTTTCAAGTTTCCACCTTTTTCTTAAGGTGAATATCGCTCTGTTACGACATTTCTGTTACATATCATGAACATGATGAAATCATGCTGATCATTTATAATAAAGATCTTACATTACTTTAACTCAATAATAAAAAAGCGCTTTAAGTTCACCATGCATACATGTAATGCTTGTAATTAAAAAATAATCATGATTAAGTAGGGTGTATTATAAAAACACGAGTTCATTGCCCTACTGAAATGAATGAAATCGATTTGCAAAACAGTTTGAGAATTAGGTCACGTCATCAGTGGAATGTGATATCTGTGTATTCAGTAGTCTGTTCATTTTTTACGACACAGGTGAGTACCTGTTTTTATATTTGAACTCTTTTTCAAATTTTGACAGTGAAATAATTTATGAAATGGGCTTATTTTCAAACATTTTTTCTATAATCGTCAGTGCGGTCACTCCGGCCATTTGTATTATTGTTGTGAATTTATTCATGTCGTCTTTTCAAAATCGTTAACGTTCAATTCGACAGCGAATAATGATATTTTTCGTAAATTACTGTAATATTATATTATTTAAACATATTATTGTATATACATTTATAGTATTTCTGTACAAAACAAGGAAATATTTAGTGTAACTGCACTCATGTTATCTTTTCGGTAAAATGAAATGTAATGTATCAATAAATCGATTTCTTCCCTATTCATATTTTTTTTATTTTCTTTCTATGTAAAACAGTGTAAAAGGGGAACTTTTTGTTTGACGAGTCATTACAAATTATCAGAAAGAGGGTTCTTCTTGTCTGTGAAACTACATGCTAAAGCAGGTGCTATGCATGGTTATATTTATTATTTTTTCAATTTGTCTTTCCATTATTATTTATAGTATAACTAATCGAAGAATTCAAATAAAGAAAAATATTCAACGAGTGACCGAACAACACATAAATTCACGAATGCGCGTAGCGCATGAGTTAATTATCAGTGTTGTTCGGTCACGAGTTGAATATTTTCGATATTTGAATCTTTGATTATAGTTATACTTTTATTACATTTGGCAAATGTTTTTTTCTGAAATCAAAGTAGAAAATGTAAGGAACTATATCTTTTCTAAGCATTCACAATTTGTTTTGATCCGACGTTATGACAACGCCTATTGTTGTATGACGTCAGAGGAGTGAAATAACCACGTTTATTTCACATGTGAAATTATCGATTTTTATTTCACTGGGAAATCAATTTATTACATTGGTAGCAATGAATTACATTGATTTCCCAGTCAAATAAAAACCGATAATTTCACATGTGAAATAAACGTGGTTATTTCACTCTCTGACGTCATACCACAATAGGCGTTGTCAAGACGTCGATAACGTCGGATCAAAACAAATTGTGAATGCGTAGAAAAAAAGATATAGTTCCTAACATCTTCTACATTAATTTCATTAAAAAAAGCCCTTTGCCAATGTAATAAAAAGAATAACTAATCAAAGAATTCAAATATCGAAAAATATTCAACTCGTGACCGAACAACACTGATAATTAACTCATGCGCTACGCGCATTCGTGAATTAATGTGTTGTTCGGTCACTCGTTGAATATTTGTCTCTATTTGAATTCTTCGATTAGTTATTCTATAAGTAATTCATTGCAACCAATGTAATAATACTTTTTAATTTAATTTTTTGTTTGTATGAGATCGGTTTGTATCATGTTTCGAACGTAACGTGATTTGCTTTCTGCAAAAGAAAAAAAAATCTGTGTACATGTAGATCTCTATGTGTAAAAAAAAATATTTACATAAAGTGTTCCGTGTATTTATAATTCTCTTCAAGTGTGTGACATTGATAATAAACATTTAGGGAGCAACCAATTAACTTCAAAGAGGAGGGGTTGGGGGGGGGGATTTTTGTCTGAGTCAGAATATTTTTTTTTTTAGTTTTTCGTCGCTATCAATCAAATTATTATTTTTTTTTTTCAAAATTTAACACTATAAGTTATGGGGAAAATCTGGATTCAGAATATATTTTTTGTCATCTGCTTGACCACAAAATTTGTTTTTCATCAAATTGGGGATCAGAATATTTTTATTAAGAAAAACCATAACCCCCCTCCTTTTTTTTTTTTTGAAGTTGAATGGTCGTTCCCTTAATAGTATTAACAACTACATTTAGATTTCTATGATGTGTTTTGTTTACTGTTTGTCTCTTTGCAGTTTTTCGTTGTTTGCCATGGCATTGTCAGTTTGTTTATGACTTATGAGTTTGAATGTCCCTTTGGTATCCATGGTATCTTTCGCCTCTCTTATGCATATTGTTTTAAGATAGAAGAGTCTTCCTTATCCAAAACTATTCACGATCTCAAATCTACTAACACTCCATTTTATTCTTGATAGAAATTTTAAAATAATGCAATGTACCGAGCTTGCAAGCCTTTTCTAAAAGCTTAAAGTCAGAATTTTGGAATAAATAATCCTATATAAAAAAAAAAGATGTGGTATGATTGTCAATATGACAACTCTCAACAAGAGACCAAAATGACACAGAAATTAACATCTGTAGGTCATCGTACGTCCTTCAACAATGAGCAAAACCCATACCGCATAGTCAGCTTTAAAAGACCCCGAACTGACAAATGTAAAACAATTCAAACGTGAAATGTACAACAAAATAATGAACGAAAATCAAATACGATATACAGCAACAAACGACAACCACTGAATAACAGGGTTAAACTAGTTTGAAGGCACAAAGCCCCTGCTTCCCCTTTTCCCTAAACCTGGAACATTGGTTTAACAGTACAACATAAGAACTAACTATAAAATTCAGTCTGAACTCGTCAGATGGATACATATAGGAATACATCTAACAAAAACAGAGTCAACGTGGCAGGGTACTTATGCATTCCCACAACGAAAAGACAATATGTACAGATCTGAGAGTACTCGCAGTTACTGGCAGTTAGTTCAAAGCCAATAATAACTAATAAAAAAGTCATGCATCTAAGACTAAAATATCAATCATTAAACATCCAATATTCAATGGATTTAGTGTAAAGACGTCGTTAACAGTCGGAAGAAAAACATGACATTGTGTAATGCCAAGATACAGGTATCGACAGATTGTAGAGCCATGAATGTGCATATGTATTTAAAAAAAATATTTACTATGATTTTAATTTACTTATTGCAAAATCAATACTAATACAAATAAACACAATATTCAAAGTTCTAATTAAAGTATTGGGTCTATTATGGGAAAATCGATACTTATCAAAAGAGACATAAAAAGGGTCAGGGCGTCATATATATATGAAGGGGCATAGAAAATGTTCACAAATTCTCTCTAAAGGAATGTAGACTCTAAAGGATTCAATTTAAAAAGAGATAGAAGATACCAAAAGGACAATCAAACTCCGAAACAGTGGTAACGTCGTCCTTGATATACCCTACGTTTTAGCAAAGCAGCGTCCCCGCTGTTTCGGAGATTGGGGGACAGTAAGAAATCATAAGCTAATGAAAAACGGATAATGCTATTGCTAAAATTAGTTAAAAAAGGACGAAAAGACCGTCTACAAAACACTTCAAAGAAAACTTATGGTTGAGCAACCCAAAACATGATATTGCTGCGGTTTCTTTTTTCAAATATAAATCTATTTATTTACTCTGGGGGAACTGATAAGTGCAACGACAATTGTCCTAACAAAGAAAAGACACTTTTTATTTAATGAGCTTGGTTGAACCAGGTTTTTCATCGAACAAAATCCTTCCGCTTGTGTTACAGCCATGCATAAATAAGTTCCAATTAACTATACACATGTATCTTTGAGTGTTCCCAGGCAGAGTGTTACTCGTAGGTGCTCATTTCCCAAATCCCGCTTTTAAGTTATTGTAATTGTTTCCTACTTTCCACTTCTTTCCCTCTCCCTCCCTCCCAGATCCTACTTTATTAAACTCTTATATCACCTCGAACTATATCCCATGCACATCCCCGGCCACTCCCCCTTTATATCACATATCCCTACTTTGTTGTCTCCTATATCCAACATACAAAAAACGTGTCATCCCCCCTCAAGTTGGACTTTTTGTTATTATTACAAGTTTAACTTTGACAAACAAGAAAAAGTTGCAAACATGGTTTTCTTTTTTATATAAAGTGTGAATATATGCAAATGCTTGTAATTAATCATCGTCTGTGCAAAAACTGTGTCTGTACATCATTAACAGCTCATGAATTTCAAAATAGATGTTTATATATACTGAGCCAAATCTTACACTGCCTCAATACTTACATAACTTGTAGAAATATAGTTGTACATGATGGCTTCTAAATATAATTTATTATTTGCATTCCACCCACACATATGGGAAATATAAAAACGACATGGGAAAAAGTTTGTTTTAATGTCAAAACAAAACTAAAAACGTAATTCATTGCCTAATGTGTCCTGTTTATATAAAAACAAACATCAATAATTAACTTTTAGAGGTGATCATACATGTTTTTCAATTTTTGTTAGCAAATTTCATGCCTTTTCAATTGTTTCACATTTTTGCACGCAGATGCCTTTTTATAGGTTTCAATACAGTGTATGATTTTGCTCATTGTTGAAGGTTATACGGGGACTTACACAGGCATAAACAGTTTACAAGTCTTGATCCTACCATTGACTTGGTGTCCACATTTTCAAAATCTTGGATCTTTGACAGACTTGTACTTGTTTACATAGCACGCTAGTGCATAGGTATCTGGATGGGGTTTACATAATAGGAACTAATGGTCATAATGTAGAGGAAAATGAACACAAACAAATAAAGAGTAGAGAAAAATAGGGTAAAAATTATTTGGAATAGAGAAAATTATCTCTTAAAAGGACCCCCTCCCCCCAAAAAAAGTTACGTATAAGAAGGACCCCCAAATAAAAAAAAAGATAAGAATAATAATAATTCTAGACCCTCGTACATGCCTGTAGTTGATACAGTAGCTATCTCATTAATAACCATGACACATCACCTTATTTTTACATATGTTGACTATTAAAGATAAAATAAGTATACTGCATATTTTACAATTGGACATAGGTTATCTGGTTGTAATATATGATATTGCATAATTTTAAGGACACTGCTGAGATAATGATAGTGAACTATGAATAAAAGGAGATTAATGTCTAAGTCAATGATACAGCGCTAGCAACATAACAACACAGCGAAAATAAAAACCATTTGGGATCGACATACGGTCCTCTGGAATAGATGAGGGTCTGAATGGCCATTGGGGTTCTTCATTTTGTATTTCTTTATTTTTAAGTATTTTTATGCCCCCGCCGCAGCGGAAGGGGCATAAAGTTTTACCCTTGTCCGTCTGTAAGTCTGTACGTACGTACGTCCCAAAGTTGTTTCCGTTCTCTAACTTTAGTTTGCCTGAACCAAATGTTATGAAACTTATACACAATTTTATTGCAATAAAACACAGATCAAGTTTGAATTTTAGTGGCGTCACTCTAACCGTTCTAGAGTTATGCCCCTCAGTTACAAATTGAAAAATTGCTGAATTTTTCGTTTCCGTTCTCGACTTCAGTTTGCCTCAACCAAATGTTATGGAACTTATACACAATGCTTATTACCACAAAATACAGATCAAGTATGAATTTTGGTGGTGTCACTTTAACCGCTCTAGAGTTATGCTTCTTTACAAATGGAAAAAATGCTGAATTTTTCGTTTCCGTTCTCTAACTTAAGTTAGCTTCAACCAAATGTTATGAAACTTACACTCAATACTAATTACCACAAAACTCAGATCAAGTACAAATTTGGGTAGCGTCACTTTTACCGTTCTTCAGTTATGTCCCTTTATAATTTTATATGATATGCAAGCGGGGGCATCATAAGTGTCCCATGGACACATTCCCCATTTATTTCTCAATTCTTTATATGTTTGGCCCATTATTCTCTACTGTTATGCCCCCACTCCAGCCGAGGGGGCTTTAAGTGTTACCCTTGTCCGTCTGTACGTCCGTCCGTACGTACGTATATGTACGTTCCAAAATTAGTTTCCGTTCTCTAACTTTAGGTTGCTTCAACCTAGTGAATTACAGTAAAGTTCACAATTCTTGTCACCCCGTGTTTAATGGAAGATTAAAGACCCTTTCAGCTGCACTCCTTTTTATGTTGTTTTCATGAAATGACCATACGCTTCATTAATTGTCATTAATTAACTGGTCACTGGATGATAAGCACCCATCTATCCATCATGATAATAGAAGACGGATACCAGGAGATTAAATTTTATGTTTTCGTCTTTATTTGTAAAGTAAAATTAGGCAACAACTATATTGTATCTAAAGCTTGTCTAACGTAAAAAGGTTTTAAATGTGGCAAATCGGAATTATCTAAAGCAACACTTAGCGGAACAACCCTTAATCAACTGCATATTATCCAATTTTAACTTTTTTTCAGAATTGTATGACTTAAATTACTATCGTTTTATTTCAAGGGTTGAGATGGCATCTATGCAAAACCATTTCTGTGATATATGTGTAGAGAGTCACGTGGTTGCTGTCGTCTGGTGTCCAGATTGTGAAGAATTCCTTTGCCCTGAATGCAGTAAACACCACAGTCGGGCCAAAATATCACGTGAACACACAACTATAACAGTAGCAGACTACAAAAAGTTACCGCCCTCTTTCTTGTCTCTGCGATATAGCTGCTCTGATCACAGCGAAAAGTTTGAATTGTATTGCCCATTTCATAAGCACCCTTGCTGTGTAAAATGTGTAAATGAAACTCATGTTGATTGCAGGAATTTGGTTCCATTACATGATGCGATAAAGGGCGCGAAAACTGAAAACGGATCATTGCAAATTGATCAGGAGCTTAAAAGTGTGCAAAAAAATTTAAATGACATTTACGAAAATTGTATTTCAAATCTTCAAAAGTTGGAAAAGCAGAAGAAAATATCGTGTGATGAGATTGTCAATATAAGACATGTGATTAATCGGCGTCTTGATAAGTTAGAGGGCGCTTTACAGGAAGAGCTTGAAGAAAAATACGTCGCAGCTAAAACTAAAACAGGGACACTGTTATCTGACATTGTTAACCAAAGAGGCATGGTAAACGGTGTCATAAGAGATTTAGAAATCATCAAGAAAATTGCAACGGGTTTTCAAACTTTTATGATAGTTAGCGAAATCGAGAACACCATTACAGAAAGAGTTCAGTACCTAGAAGAACTACATGAAGCGGGGAGTTTAGATGAGCTCAATTTAAAATTAAATGTAGACCCCACTTTAATGTCTTTTATGAAGAATGCGTTTTCATTCGGAACGATTTCATATCATCACAATCCAATATGCCTTAATATTCTCTCATTACAAGGTGAACATGCACAGACAATTGTTCGACCGTCCAATGCTATCGATAAAATTAAATTAATACCAAAACAACGAATTCAGCTACCCAAGAGTGAAAACGTAACAGGGATAACTGGATGCGAAATCTTAAACGACGGACAGTTGTTGTTTGTTGATTTTGATAACAGACGATTGTTATCCGCCGATAGTCAAAGTCGATCAAAAGAATTGATGAAATTATCCAGCTCACCACGTGACATCGCAATTATCGATAACAATACCGTCGCAATCACATTTCGGGACGATCAGAGTGTTGTGCTGATTGATGTTAAGGGTAGTAAAATAGTTAAAACATTTGATGTGACGTCACCTTGTTATGGCATTGACCGAGTGGAAGACAAACTGGTGGTTAGGCTCAACCATATAGGTCAATTTCTAGTTTTAAATTTAAAAGGAAAAATTTTAAGTCGGTTACACATTTCTGGGTATTACATACAGGACGTGGCTTTATTTGATGGAAAAATATTTTGCACAAATTGCGAAGACCATAAAGTTTATTGCTACAATATGGATGGAGATTTATTATGGAAATATGCAGATGAGAATCTCCGAAAACCCTTTGGTATTGGCGAAGATAGCCATGGAAATATTTACGTAGCGGGGAGAGAAACGAATAATGTTCTTCTTATTTCACCAGACGGTCACAGAACTAAAGAATTGTTGACAAGTAAAAACGGACTGTGTGATCCCTATGCACTACATGTTAATAAAACTACCAATCAATTATTGGTTTGCAACGAATTTGGAGGTCAAGCTTTCTTATTTGATATAGCTGATTAATTTATTAAAAAATAAAAACGAAAAAAAAAATATCCATATTTTATTTCATTTGGTATATACGTCTATACATTTATCAAGAGTTTTATGCAACGGAAGAGGGCAAAATTATAATATTTCATCATTTGTTTTAGTAGAAACATACCTGCATTACTTTCTTTTGGTGATACATTCCACCGTTGGTTCGATTTTTCGATTACTTTGTATAATAGAAAAACAAAGGATATGGGGTATCCATTCATGACACAAAATCAGTTCATGCACAGCAAAAAAGCAAAAAAGCAAAGGAACAGCGCCTTTATTGCTTTTTCTTCATCTCAAAGTCACAGTGAGGCCTTCAACACGAAGCAAAAAAAAAAAAAAAAAAAAAACTCGCCTCACTGCAAGTTTAAGACCTTTGCAAAATGATTCGGATAGACTTTGTAAGATGTATCACCACCAAATCGGGACCGGTAAAAAAAAAAGAACATACTTGAAAGCAGTACATATTTAAAACAAACTAGTTCCTACGTATAGGTGTAAATATAAAACTATGTGGAATATATTCTAGTTATTCAGGTATCAGATGAAAGGTGAAGGACTGGTGTCTACTACAGTTGCTTCCTCGAGAGAGCACGATTACTGTCGCGTAAACTTTTCGGTCATGGTTCAAAATAACAAACTTGCGATCGCCATCTTAAATTGGCCAGTTGCAAAAGAACTTTCAACGTAATCAGATAACTATGTTACAAATGACAGTGAACAATATTTCCCGTAGCTGTTCGCAAGTTTATACCAAATTCGGTTCTTTCCTAATTTAACTGAATACCTGCTTTGATCACTGAATAATATGGCTAATGTCGCACGCGCAGTAGGATATACTTACCTTTCCGATGTACCTGAAATCACTTTCAGTTGGTTAGGATTATTGTTGCCTTTCAGGTACTCTTCTCTTCTAGTTTAATTTGTGTGTACCTAATTTTTGTTTTGTCTTGTGTTCATTCATGAGGGTCTAGATGGGTTTACATAATAGAGAATAATGGGCAAAAAGTGCAGAATAAACAGCTTAAAAATTAAAAAATAAAAAGTAATAGGTCCTTACATATAAAGAATATTTCAATAGAGAATAATGGGCAAATTAAATAAAGAATAAAGAAAAATGGTCTAAAAATTAAAGAATACAAAGGAGGACCACCCATCCAGACCCACAAAAAACAAAGTTTTGAGGTGGTATATAGGAATCACCCTGTATATATAAAAATAAGAAGATGGTGGTGGATTGCCAATGAGATAACTCTTCTTAACGTAGAAGTTATTTTAAGTCCGTTCGTCTGTCCGTGTACCTCATAATCATAATCGCAACTCTTCCTTGTGAATCTTTAAATACTGTTATCTGAGGAAATCCATAAAGGAATATAATCCCAACCCTGTATGTTAAAGGGATATAATCCCAACCCTATATGTTAAAGTGGATATAATCCCAAGCCTATATGTTAAAGGGGATATAATCCCAACCCTATATGTTAAAGGGGATATAATCCCAACCCTATATGTTAAAGTGGATATAATCCCAAGCCTATATGTTAAAGGGGATATAATCCCAACCCTATATGTTAAAGGGGATATAATCCCAACCCTATATGTTAAAGGGGATATAATCCCGACCTACATGTTAAAGGGAATATAATCCCGACCTACATGTTAAAGGGGATATAATCCCAACCCTATATGTTAATAGAGAATATCATATGGCTTTTTCAATATCACATCCGTATCAACCCGAAACACCAATATAATCCCAAGAGCTCTGCTCGAGGGATTATATTGGTTGAGGGTTGATACGGTGTGTGATATTGAAAAAGCCATATTATATACACTTTTTTATATACATATACCTCACGTAGATGTTTTTATGTGACATGACGTCATACAGATAAGGAGGTTTGAAATGACGTCATACAGATTATAGGTTTGACATGACGTCATACAGATTAGGGGTTTGATAAAGCCTTTGCAACAGTGACTGCAATCGATGACGTCACGTCATACATATCAAAGGTGTGATAAAGCCTTTACAACCGTGCTGATATCGATATCATCACGGGTGGCTGATACAGCATGCTTGCCAATGATTGTATTCACATACAATTTATCTGTATTTACTACTAAGTATATATGTTATTCGGGATCTTCACGGGGAATATTGGCTCATATTCACGGTCAGTGTTTTATATCCCCTGTGCCTTGAAGCCAGAACTCCGAGTACCAATTATATTATACTGGAGTATCCTCATTTCAACACTAATTACCATTCCGATCTTCGTTTTTGTTCACAGGGTTTATAGGCTCATATACCTTGGTAAGGTAGCCAATCAATTTGCAGGATTAGCCGGGATACTTCACTCCAGTATACTATGATCTACTATATATAGATATGTCCCGACCGTATCACCAAATTTTCCCATTACCAAAAAAAAAAAACAAAAAACAACAAACAAACAAACAACCAAACTTTAATACATCAAACAACGTGATGTCCGTGTCGCTTTTTATGCTTTGCTGCTTTTTAATATTTACTTTTTCAGAACTGCTTGAATATCTACTTAATCAGACATATATATGTATATGTTAGCGGCAATAAGTGAAATTAGGCATTAAGCTTAAATCCTAGGCAATAAGCTAACGCCTAGGCAGTAAGTATATTGCCTAAATAATGTTAGACATTACTCTTAAATCCTGGAAATTATGTCCAGGCATTAATGTTAATGCCTAAAATGAAAATGAGAGTAAATTAAAATAAATTTATTCAAAGTTAGAATAAATTTTGTACATAATAAAGTAATAAGAACTAAAGTTTGAAATTCAATAACATGAAATAAAATCTTAAGTAAAATATTGATGTTAAAACACATTGAATATACCTCTTAAAATATATGTAAACTTGTTGGATAGTTATCTCATTCGCAATCATACTACATCTCCTTATTTTTATATTGATAGACAATTGTTTTGAAATTTATTTGTTATCAATTGATGCGGAGCTACGGCACAGACTATTTCACAGTGTTATGTTTGTACCTGGTGATCGTCCAATACGTTTGTGTAGAGCAGAATTCTTTTATATATGGACGAATTTGATTCCAATTGACCACTGTTAATTCGTTGTTCTTCATCCATCCATGTTTAATTTTTGGTCTATAATAATAATAGGCCGCTTTGACATATTTCTTTATGTGTTTTTTTCCAAAAAACCATACAGTTCCTCTAGAAAAAACATAAACTTCCCTCATCATTCTCTTTTACTTTAGTTACCAGTCTTTCAAACCTCCAATGGTAAAAAAAATGTCATACCATTTTAAATTGTAATAGTCTATAATTGCCTTATTATCTGATTTCGAAAGTTTAATCTTTGCCAAATGATCATTGTACTTTTGCCTTGGGTATATGATCATTGTACTTTTGCCTTGGGTATATGATCTTTGTTTTCCCTGATTCAAATTTATATTCCGCAAAAATTCAAGATTTTTTTGTTTCTTAAATGCTAATAATCCAGATTAAGAAATGAAAAGACAAGATGGGTATTTAAGAAAATTTACATATCCAATAAAACAGATGGAAAGATGATGTAACTTGCAAAATTTCATATCTTCAGTTGTCCTTTTTTTTACAAGCTCAAACTGGCTAGACCAGTCCATTGAAGAGCAATAACACAAAGAAATACGAGTAAGTTCTGTTTTGAATACGAAAAAATACTAAAAGATGAAGATCTTTTAAATAAATTTATATTAATTTTTGGAATATAATTTTTAAAATATTGTTCATCAAGAATATTTCACAGAATTAACATGTATTTGTAAGATAAACAAAAATCCTAAAATTAACTTATTGCCTGAAATGATGTTTGGCAATAGGTAGAATAATCATCATCAGATTTCAGGAAATAAGCTTAATGCCTGGAAATTTCAGGCAATAACTTAATGCCTAGGCGTTAGCTTATTGCCTAGGATTTAAGCTTGATGCCTAATTTCACTTATTGCCGCTAACATATATATGATAATAAAATGTCTCTGACAAGTTTAATGTAGAGTGCATTTTTATAATTATTTTTCATTAAATTTAGTGAATATATATATCTGTCTATTCTGAGATTGAATTTTTTGTTTTTTATATATTATGGTTTGCAGTTTATTGCATATTTTTGAAATTTCTAACACTGTATATATTCTTAATGTTGCTGTTTATCACGCGAACGTCTAAGAAAACACCCTTGGAAAATTTCCGGATATACAAAGGTGTTGGTTTTTATATTAGTTATACCGGAAGTAGATGTCTTAGCGATAATGTAAACAAATATTTTTTTGCAAGTTGGCAATACCTTGATACAACAAAATAATGCATCATGTTTCGGTGAAATATTATTAGTTAAAGCTATATATGAATTTTGACACTGACAGAATGGGTGCGGCAAGTCAGAGACATTTGAATTCTAGTGGAATAATAAACGAAAAACAAAATTATGCATGCGTTCCAATTTTTGGTGGATCAAATAACAATTGCTCAGAAAAATGCTGTCTCTCTTATCGGCTTCAGTCACATTGTATTGACAACAGACATTTCCATGCATGGATACAAAAATATGGACGCGCATCTTGTTTGCACATCGTAGACTTAACCCATAAAAAGACGACTAAAGCCTGGATACAAGATGATTCAGAACTGGATTTTTTGCCAAGTAAAATAGTCAGTAATTCCGAATTGCAAATGTGCAATGTAGTTGGATTTCATAAAGACTTAGTAGTTACTCAAATCTTTTGCCAAGGGGCTGTTAAGTTTATTATAACTGGCCTGAATGATAGTGAATGCAAAATAATTTACAATAAGCGATACCTTCAGCAACAAAAACTCCAATTGTATTCATGCTACATTAGCCCCGATGAAAATTATATGGTCCTCCATCAGAATTCTATATATGCAACAATGTATGCACATGAAACAGAGAATATTGAGGGTGTTATTTTAGTAAAACTAAACTGGAAGAGTAAGACTGCGGAGACAATATCTTGTGATAATTTGAATTTGCATGTGTTGCCATCAAATCATAAATTTGCAATTACTTTTGATCCCAGAACGGATAGTGACTTGACAGTGTTTACCTTCATTGCAGGTGCAGACAGGTGCAATATAAGTTTGTACAAAATTAAAAAGGATATTGTACTTTTTCAAATAGCGTTGTTTAAAAATGAGTTATGCGACCTACCAGGCAACTTTCAGAACCTTCAGTTTTTCAGAGATGGCTCAGCTTTACTTTTGACAGTGTTGGGAAGTAACTGCTGCATGCCTACTGTAATCAGAAACCATTTTGTTACTGCTCATTTTCTTGATCCAGTTTGCTACGACTTTTTAGGAGACTTTAAATACATGTCCCTTACAAGTGTTGAACACTTCACGCCTATGATTTCTGCTAGTGGTCGACACTGCTTCTGTGGTGGAAAACTTTATAATGTGCAAAAAATTAAACCAAAATCATATGCTCTCAGGACGCTAAAACAATCATGTTTAGATGTAATTGCTGACTCAGTATTGATAGAAGATTTATGCCAATTGCCTCTGCCAAAGTCAATCATTGCATGCCTTGAACAAGGCAAGATTTAGTATCATAAAAACCTATGTTGTTATATGCAGACAATCTGATATAAAATATTGAAAACTTTTTTTTTTCCTTATTTATTTATAGATCCATACTATTATTTTCATTTTTGAAAACAAAATTTATAGATCCATACTATTATTTTCATTTTGAAAACAAGAATTTATAGATCCATACTATTATTTTCATTTTGAAAACAAGAATTTATAGATCCATACTATTATTTTCATTTTTGAAAACAAGAATGTCTATCCTACATTTGTCCAGCACAAACCCATTAAAGTAACTGTTGAACAATCTTAACTGCCAATGAGGGTTGTATTCTGTTAGTCATTTATTGTTAAAAATTCATTCTCTAGAGCTACTTGTAGATGCTAATTTGCACTATCAGTACATATTTTTTTGCAGCATGTCCAGTTTCATGCTTATATATAAGAGCAAAATTCATCCTCTTTCATAAGTACATGTAGCCCTTGCTTCGTACATATATACAAATGCACAATTGGTGTCAAGTACACAGATTTTTTACAATGGTCATATTAGTTAAGCATTCAGAGAGTTGGCTGTTAGTTGGTCTTTTTTTTTAATTAAATACTGTAGCTATTGTCAATAATTTAAAATCTAAAAGTTCTCATGGTCAGTGGAAATTTTACCTAAAGAAATAGGAAAAATACCCATTAATGATTCATTATAACCTAGTAACCTATTTCTTTAGAAGAACTGAAAGATAGATACCATTTTTTTTTATATACATCAGATGCTTTTCCAGATCGATCCTGTTTTCTGTTGTATGACCAGCACAACCGGTTTAAATAATGAATGCACATAGGGCTCAGATAATAAATGGACCAAATGATGCAGTTGTCTTGTTGAATGAAAAATGACCATTCCGTGTTTCCTCAACATTCAGTTGAAACCTCTATATTAAAATGATAATTTTTAGGACAACAACCATTCTTTCTGATTATAATTATTCCCTAAAAAATATTGTCACAATCTGTTAAAACATGATGATCCTGCATGCATGTTTCTTTTAAATTTCATTTTTGATAACTATTGTGTCAACCAATGCAATTCCCAAAAATGTAAATCCGAATGTTGGCAAATCCTTGTAGGCAAAATATAGATCCTAATCAAACTGATATATTCAAAATACCCTTGGGAAATCATGTTATATAAATATACTGATATGGGTGCAATGGAGTACAGATTTGCCAGGCCCTTAGAATGTACAGTAGAAACAAGTTATTACTTTACATCATGAAGTTATCAAGTATCTTTAAAATTATTGCCAAATCCAATATGGAATTGATCTCTCTAGAAATCCTAAGGATCCATGTCTGTCACTCAAATATCACAGCATTTGGTATTACAGGTAGTTACAATCCAAGATATTTAAAATATGCAAATTCAACAAAAAAATCCTGCTACTTTTTTACAGGAACCTTCTTGTACAAGTTAGAGACTATTCTTGATGTTTGTTTAACGTGTCTGTACCAAAACCTGACATTGATTCATCAGCTAATAAATGACAGAGAATTGGTAATTTTCTGATTCTAATACCGGGGTATGACATTCTTCATTCGCTTTGGCAATAAAGCCATGTTCAAATTCAAATAGAACATTGGCTGCACTTGATTGACGTCACAATTGATATTGCAACCAGTTGTTTTTTTAACAACTCTGGAGATCAAAATGGACAATTGTGTAGGTGGTGCTTGCTGGGAAATTAAATAAAATAATTCTAAAAGTAAGTTTACATGTATCTGTTCATTTTTTATTGTGAAAGTTTATTTTCAATATCGTTTTGGCTTCATCAAATCAAAATGGCTTCCTTTCGAAGGTGTATTATAAGTCTACTTCATAATACAAAAGTTCTAAATTTTCCTATTAGAATTGAAATAATTCTATCATGCAATGCTCTGTGCTCAGTTTAACATGGGTAGGCATTATATTTGTCATTATTTTACGCGGTGTATAAAGATATTGACAAATATAGCTTACCCATGTTAAAATAGAGCATGGCATGAAAAAATTATTTCTTAATCTTAACTGTCTTAACCAAACAAAAGAAAACACCAAAAATCTGACTCACACTGATTTAACAAAGGCCTATCAAAATATCAAATGCGAATTATAGCTATTAAGTAATAGTACAAGCTTACATTTATTTATGACTAAATGACTCAGTAGTCTTAGTTTTTCATCTACAGTGCTAACTAGCCTTTCAACTTTAAGGTTGTGAGTTTAAACCCTACATGTGGTGAGGTGTGGTTGACTCCAATCTTAATTGACTAGGATTGCCAGTCTTCCTGCAAAAAGGTTGGTGTTTCTCTCATGGTACTCTAGCTTCCTAAATCAATGAAAAGTGGCCTCAATTATCTAACCATGTAGCCGAAAGTCCAATAAGCCCTAGCAAACAAACTGCTTATTAGACAGCACAAACTAAAAAACAACAATGCATGGTTACAGGTTTAATAATTATTTTCAAACAGTTTGTGTACAACAACAAATATCTGTTGATAAAAACATAAACGAAGTACATTAAATGAGTGTTCAACAAAATACCCTGTTGTATAGAAATGAATTTTGGCGTGCTAAGTTAAAATCATAGTTCAACCTTAAAATTACAGGTTAAAGTTATATTTGATTATCTCCCCTGTGAAACAGCATAAAACATTTTGTTTTCAAACTTACAATCTTGCTTTATATTACATATTTTACAAAAAAATGTTGAACTTCTTCATACATTGTAATAACCTCAACCAAAAAGCAAAACATATTGTTTTGTTTGACAAACCTTGACTGTAATAAGTTACAAATTCTTTGATAAATAAGGGGAGATAATCAGATTTGGTGTTATCCTATTTTTGCTGTAACTAATTATAACACCAATGTTTGTGAATGAAAAAGGAGAAAAAAATCAAACATAAAAGAGGTAGCTATTCAAATAAAAGTGTATATTGTTTGATTGATGGTAAGTATATTATTTGTATATTTATCCATTTCATACGATTTGGAAAAATGGCCCTTGAACCTGAAAAATATCACTAAAGCTGTACTTGCTTTATGCTCAAACAATTAAAGAATGTATAATCAAATGACGTTTTTTAAGCTTTTTTTAAAGACAGACATATCACATTTTTATCTTAAATAAAACCAAAATACTATTTTCTTTTATCTAAATACCTGTCATTACACAAATAGATAAAGATTCATAAAACAATTGTAAATAACTAATAATTTGTGACCCAATTGAATGTTCATTCTCTCTTAAATTTCTAATATATATAAAATTACAATTTAAAAATTAAAAAATAAATAACAAAGAGTGGCAGAAAAACACATGATAAAAAGATTACACATAGAGTATCAAAATGAATTTGATCGAACTCAATATCTAACTCGAAATTGATTTATTCATTACAATGATTCAGAGGAAATATGACTGAAATAACTGGATTCAAATGAGACTTCTTTGTCATTTTCCTAAACCTAACGCTGATGTCAATTACAATTGCGGTCTTTATCACCAAGTCATAATTCAAAAGACAAAGTTTATACTCTTTTGAATTGTGACGTGGTTATAAAGACAGCAATTGTAATTGACATCATAGTAAACAATTTCTTCAACACTCTATAAAATACAGAAATCGTGGCATTTTGCAAAATGAAATATTTAATAATTGTGATCATGATGTGCTGGGTTTTGTCCTGGTGAAAGTTCCTCCATGATTTAATTCTAATCCATAGAGATGTGTGTCCAATGACATTAATGAATTTATAATGCATAACAACAATCAAAGTGTAAAATAAATACTTTATAAATGTATGATAAGCCTAGTGAACATTAATAAACAAATTATCCATTGTTTGTTATTATTATTCCTCTCTTTAATTTCAACACCGGTTAAAATTCTAAATATCCTTCTGCGTAAATAACGACATTGTTTCCATTAACATTAAGGTATTATTTAAGATTATGCAACTACATAGAATCAATCATTTATTTACCAAAACCAATTCCTATTCCTATATAACTAATCTAATCACACGTCTTACAAACTCTGCAGGCCTTAATCAAACTGATATATTCAAAGTACCTTTCGGGAAATCATGTTTTACTGAGATAGGTGCAATGGTGCAAATATATACCATCAATCACTGATATTAACCGATTCCTATTTAACTAATCTTTACAACCTTATAGACTTTTGACCAAAAAGAATATAAAAAACAGCACCTGTAAATCTCCCTCGGTAACTTATGTCATAGGTTAGAACAAAACTACATCCTTCCTAACAAATAATAAAATATTCCACATTTAATTATTCATATAAGACACACAGATTAAGTAAAATTACATTAAATTTTTAGTCTTGATATTCATGCTTCACTTGTCATGCTAATTGCTAAAGATGTTGTTTAAATTATGATTGTTGTGATAATGCAAAAAAGCACACTTATTTTTTGCCATCAAATTTTAAGACATTGTATACCAGATGCTTGAATACACAAATGGATCAATTTTGAGACTAACAAGATTTCTTTATTACAGGATTTGCAATGAATTAAAAAAGTGGACCAGTGAAGAATCCAGCTTTGTATAAATGATTTCTTTGCAATGATACCTAAAAAAAACATTGTCTTACTGTTTTCAGATAGTCATTTCTTCAAAGTTCTTGAACGAAGAAAATTTAATAATATTCAATCTAGTTTAAAAGCCTGTAAAAAAATAATATAATAATGATTAAGTAGTTAACAAAAATTTCGATTGTATTGTAATTTGCTGAAATATAAAAACAAAAGTTAGAACAAAAAGTATAAAAAATTTGGTAAATCCTTTGCAATAATTTTGATTATGTCCCTTTGACCTGATCTATATTAAAATGACAGTGATGTGTTTACGGACTGTTCCATTTGATTTCTATGGATATCATTTCACTTTAATATAATGAAACTGTTTTTTATTATGATAATTCAAATTACCCAGATTTAGAGGATTTACTACAAAGGTTGCAATTTAATATGAGGGGGTGACACCGGGATGCTCATTTCCCGAATGGTGCTTTTTTGTATTTTTTTCCCACTTCCCTCCTTTACTATCATACAAAGTTCAACATACATTCAAACAAATGGTGTACAAGTCTGAGTTCAATAAATTTTCACAAGATTTTAAAAATGTAAATTTCGTCTGCCGTACCTAATTTTATTAATGTTATACAAATTTGGACAATTTTGCTAGAATTTTTTGTCATTTAGTAAAAAAGTTACAATCAAGGTTTCAATAGCAAAAATGCATTTAACAATAAATCTTACACAGACGAAAGTCATTGTTTTTATTAAACCAATCATCCAGTTGTCGTTATCAGTACAACTAATATTCAATGAATTCAATGAAAAAAAATGAAAAACACTTGACCAGGATCAACACTTTTTAAAACATTTTTATAGAAATTTTAACTTTATGTTGAATAGTTGCTGTCACCTTCAGTTCATTCACTCCATTACCTGTTATTAACTTAATAAATTCTTTAATAACAAGAAAAAAATCCAAAATAAAACATTTTTCTATATAATATGGATTATTAAAGAAAAACTACAAAATCAGCAATAAAATTAAATATTTTCAATAATTTAATTTTGTAGATTCAAAGAACTCAAATGGACTTAAGCTATTTAAAAAACTTAATACATGATAACTGGTGATCATAAAATTCAGAATAATCAAACTATTATGGATCAAAATTTTAACAATAAAAGACAACTAATTTGAGTAAAATTCATGAACAGCTACAGTTTTAATGCCAATCTAAATAAGAATGATGTAAAAAAAAAAAGATAACCAGATGAACATCACAAAATCTTAAGTTCATATTTCAATGCATATATAGCAAAATTCTACTCATCACATTTGATACTATACTAGATACAAGATTGCACCCAAAGAGTAGTCTGATAGACAAGGAATTTTCTTTGAGAACCATTACTTTGATGTCAGGAGTGCAACAGTTTTAAAATGACATTTACTTTGACTTACATTTTAAGATAATCTCAGCTCCTAGTGACTTATTTGCATCTAAACATGTTTTCTAACTATTTAGGTTACATGTATGAGTTATGATAAATTCTTAAAGGTAAATTTCAAAGCAGGACTTAGATCCAAGAATCATTGTTTGCCACAAGCAAACATATTTGGATGCTAAATTTTCATATTTTTTCAAATTATGGAAGCTAATTGGCTTAAACTTTGTCATTTGATTAGAAATAACCATATTTCAATTTAAAAGCTTTATAATGGTTTCATGTAATACTTATTAAATTATTATAATTGTTATAACAAACAATTAATTGTGTTGCACTCCTGACATGAATTTACCATAACAAGCCATTTTGCACATTTTGAGTTCAATCTTAAGACCCAACTTTGAATGAATGAAAGATGGGAAAGATGGTTGTGAAACTAAACTTTAGAGTAAAATCAGACAGGCTAAGTGCATACAAACACCATCAAAGTCAACAACAACTTCAACTTTGAGGTAGAAATTGAGAAAACACTGAAATAAGATCCAATCTGAAGGACAAACTAGACAAATATAAACAAAGAAGAACAAAGAAAACAAGACAATGTAACACTAAATTCAAAGACTTAGACCAGAATCAAAACACATATGAGAAAATGAAAACAAAACAGAAAGTGGCAACAGAAGAGAAAAGAAAATTGACACAAGCTAAAAAAGTTGCAAAACAGCAGAAAATTGTCCAGTCAAGTAGCGAAAGTACAGATGCACTTCAATACCTAGAGAAATGAGAAAGAGAAGTCAAAGAATAAGACATCATCTTCCAGACCATCTCAGATCTTGGCTAAAACAATTGAGCACATCATATCACAGCTACACCAAGGTGGTTGTCAGAGTAAATGAGAACTGATGGTAGCTGTGTGCAAGAATTTGATGAGTCTTGAACATGTTGAAGATAAACAAAGTTGAGGAACCCTTGAAGATCTGAAAACTGTTGAAAAGAAAATAGCATTTTCAAAGAGTCCCTTAGTTCTAAGTCTAAGTTTTTAGGTAGCCTCTATTCTTTTGAAAATGCCAGTTTCTTTTCAACAGTTTCCAGATCTATTAAGGGTCTCTCAACTTTGTTTCCACTTCAGCACCAACCAATTTCTAGCACACTTCCATCAGTACTGATTAGTTCTTACAATTACCTTGGTGTAGCTGTGGATATGATGTATTCAATTGTTTTAGGGCAAGGTTTGGGTTGATCAGGAAGAATTTTCCTTATACTTTGTTTTCTTTTTCTGATTTCTAGATAGTGTATCTGCACCTGTACTTTCACTTCTCGACTGGATATTTTTCTGTGGGTTTACAATTTTTTGGCCTACATGTGTCAATTTTCTTCTTCTTCTGTTGCCAATCTTTCTGTTTTTGTTTTTTTCATTTTTAGATCTGTGTTTTTGTCTTCAGGTCTAAGTCTTTTAAGTTTTAAGTTGTAATTAAGTTTTACATTTTTGTTTTCTTTGTTCTTTCCTTGGTTATATTTGTCTAGTGTGTCCTTGAGGTAGATCTTCTTTCAAAGTTTTTCTCAATTTTCTGCTCATCAAAGTTATAGTTGATGTTGACTTTGATGGTGTGTTTTGATCCCTTAGTCTGTCTGATTTTATTCTCAAGTTAGTTTAGTTTCATCAACTATCTTTCCCATCTTTCATTCATTTTAAGTTTGGATCTGCAAGATGAACTCCAAATTTGTGAGACTTTTAAAATAAAAATATTGAATCTGTGCAAAACTTCTTGTTATGGTAAATTCATGTCAGGAGTTCAACAAAATTAATTGTTTGTTATTACAGTTATAATAATTTAATTAGTATTACATGAAACCATTATAAAACTTTTAAATTGACATATGGTGATTTCTAATCAAAATACACAGTTTATGATAAATTCTAAAATTATATAAAAAGTCATCATTCAAATATTTTTGCTTGTGACAAACAATGATTCTTGGATCTAAGTCCTGCTTTGAAATTTACCTTTAAGAATTTATCATAACTCATACATGTAACCTAAATAGTTAGAAAACATGTTTAGATGCAAATAAGTCACTAGGAGCTGAGATTATCTTAAAATGTAAGTCAAAGAAAATGTCATTTTTAAACTGTTACACTCCTGACATGAAAGAAATGGTTCTCAAAGAAAATTCCTTGTCTATCAGGCTACTCTTTGGGTGCAATCTTGTATCTACTATAGTATCTTTTGAAAAATAAAACAGAACCATATATTGGCTTTTGTATTTTTCAGTGTGAGTCTTTAACCTTCAAAGTTGCACTCCTGACACTTATAGGGAGGCCTTATTTACTAGCCTCTCACACATTATTTATATCAATAATCAGGTAAATGAACTATTTATTCTAGAACGGACATATTTGTTTTACAGGATTGACTTTGTTTATGTTTAGGTGCAAGTCATTTAAGCAAAAATCATTCTATTCCTCAGTAATACTAATTTTGTGTTGCACTCCTGACATGGCACAACTTTTTTCAAAACAGATCTGTATCAAAACGGTTCAATGGACAAGCTTCATTTGTAGCTAAAATCATCACTAAGACATAATAGTTGTAATATGCACAAGAGTCTATGGCACATATCATCATATTACAAGTTGCTGTGTCTTTCAAATATTTTTTTTCAAAATATCAAGAAAAGTGTTGCACTCCTGACAATTTTGGCATCTTTTTAATGTAATTTTCTAATACTTGAAATTTTCCAAAGATATTTTGCAGGATTATTCTACACATCAAGCCACTAAATTCAGCCCATTTTAACATTGCAATGACTGCCATTTAAAAAAATAGTAGCGAAATGTGATGAGACTTGAACTTATGTTTACAATAAGTGATATGTATGATATAGTTCAAAAATAATGTTTAAATGAAATTAAAATGTTAAATCTGAAAGGTATATACACTTAATCTAGAAATCATGGTCTTTTTGATGATGTATAACTGTTTTGATATGATATATATTGAATGTCAGGAGTGCAACAAGATAGGAGAAATAAAGTACCTTATATAGGTATTAATTTAAAAATAATAATAGTTCAGAAAACTTTGAAGATTGCAGATCTCTTTTAAGTTGTCAAACAACAATTCTGCTGAATATTTAATAGAATTTAGTTCATAGTTTGGTAACTTAACCTCATTTTTATAATAATGTGTCAGAAAATTCAATTCAAATATGATCTGAAGTGCATAAGATGCATAAGTTAAAATAGAAATAATATTCAAATGACAGATTTAGGTCTTTATAAACCAGCAATGATTACAAATTTTAAAAAATCATGAGTATTTTGTTCTAGTTTCTGTATTTTAGTTTGGTGTATAATATGTCAGGAGTGCAACAAAAACAGGGAAATTGGATGTATTTTCTATTTGATATATCTTTTTATTAAAAGATTTATCTATCAATTTTTTTCCTCAGTGAATTTGAAAAGGGTTAATTTTAATAAGGAGAAGTTTTTATCAACTAAATGATGAATTATTTTTAATCAAAACTTTTCAATCAACTTTAAATGAATTGATACAAAAATAGCCAAAACATAAAAAAAATGATAATCAAAGATGAGATTATTAATGTTTGCATTAAATGTAATGTTTGGATCTCTGCAATCAATTGGGGTGAAAAAATATAAATATTTGATAGTGTTTGTCTGAAATCATATTCTCAAAAGGTATACTTGATTTAAATTTGTTTAATTGGTTTATGTCAATAAAGTTTCAGAACTTTTAATTTTTATACTTTTTATATCCTTTTGGATTTATTAACTTAAATGTATATGTATCAAGATACAACAAAAGCAAATGCACTAAAACAATGTTGAAATCTGGCAAAAAAATAAATTTGGACCATTTATTTTGACTTTGCCCATTTGCAATTAAAATGTACAACTTAAAATCAGAATTTACAGCAATCCGATTTTTATTTCAACCACACAACTTTTGTTCATCTCAATATATCTTCAGAAAAATACAATAAAGAATGTATTAATAAAATTTGCAATAACTTAAAGGCACATAGTATTTTTAGCAGTATTATTATACTATATTACAACTTAACACAATAATGAGTTTACTATACTTTTTATACTCTATAGTATTTTCACGCTCAATTAAAGAGAATATAGTCTATAATTACACACAAAACAAATTTACACAACACACATTTTGTTCCTTAGAAATAATTGCAACAAACCCTTTCCAAAAAAAAATAAAATAGAAAAAAATAAAGGAACTATTTTGAAGGCCAAATAAAATAAAATTGTAAATCATCATATAAATCCTGAACAGAGACATAAAAACTAGATTTTAAATATGAACTTTATTTAAGGGGTCAATATAAAATTGAAATACCATCTAAACAGAAGATTTTACAAGGGGTTCTTGGTTTTCCACTGTGGGATTAAACACCATTTCTCTGTGTTAATTAACTAATCGGCCCAATTCACTTTAATAATAAGAAATAAAAGTCTGAAGCA